>JAUZNK010002536.1:0-11409 GCA_035046665.1 Euphysa ruthae
GTTTGTAGTTAGTAGTAAGTAGCTAGTAGTAAGCAGTTAATAGTAAGTAGTTAGCAGTAGGTAGTAATTAGTTAGTAGTAAGCAGTTAATAGTAAGTAGCTAGTGGTATGTAGTAAATATTAGTAAATAGACTGTAGTATATAGTAAGTGGTAGTTAGTTAGTAGTAGTAATTGGTAGGAAGTAGTGTAAGCTAACAAGCAAGCTAGTAAGTCGTTAATTTAGTAGTTATTTGTAAATTTTCCACTGAAATTTTCGATGCCTGCACATTAACCATTGGAGTTTTCACATGTCCAAACGTTGACCAAGTATGTTTGTTTTCTGGGAAAGTTGATTGTTTTTTTGTTTTTTTTGTTTTTTTTTCGTATGTGTATGAAGTGTATCCTCTACTTAATTGATTGAATCTGTTTGACATTTACCTATTATTTTGTGATGGAGTACTGTGATAACTTTTTAGTATATACTTTTTTCTGTGTTGTTCTTTTTGTATTTATTTGTAATATTTGACTAGCGAAATATCTAAAGAGTTTTTCATGTATCAACTTTTTAAAATTTATCCTGGGTTAATAATACATTCTTAAACCATTACATTTTTATTCCCTTAAATTTTAAGGAGCGATTTAGCATCATTTCATTTCATCATTTCTTTTGTAAGTAACACAAGGAATTTGTTAAGGTACACCATGGTTAAGTTTTTCACTGTTTTTTGATAAAAATAATATAGTTCAAAGTTTTTGGAATTTTTAACTCAGTACGTACACACCATACATCAGTACGTACACACCATACACCAGTATGTACAAACCATACACTTAGTAGGTATACACATATACCCAGTGCATACACCTAGTACACACCATTCTATATGTTTATCAATTTTCTTTATTAATAAATTATTTATCAGTGTTTATTTTATTATGTTCTGTTTACGTAAATTCTACTTCTATTGTATTTATTGTATTGTATTTTGTTAAGAGTCTAAAGTTCATTGATATCTATTTATTTATATTTTGTGTGACTAATTTTATCACACTTTTTCATAAATCTTATTCTTATTCTTGATTTATCTTATTAAAATTTATTTTATAAATCTTACATTTTGATAAAATTTATCTTTTGCAATTATTTATGTGACTTTTCTTAGAAGATATTCAGAGTTTAATGTGTGGAAAATTTGACTGTTCAAAAATGGTTTTAATAGAGACTAAATAAATAAAGAGAATAATTTTTCTATATAAAAATTTGAAGTTGACTAATTTTGTTGATTTTTGAAATTGTTGAATCCTTTTTGTATTAACAATACTCAGAAAAAAATGAATGATCTTGTAAGAAAATTAGTCTACAAATTATTAAATGGATTTAATAATAATTTCACCTAATATATACATTAAAATAATTTTGTACTCTTTTACTTGAAAAAAGTTTAGAGGAGAACTGAAGCAATTCTTTTAAGATATTGTAATTGTTTTTCAAAAACAGCCTATCCGCAATATTTATATGCTTTGATATAAATAGAAAAAAGTGTATTTATATCAAACCCATGCTAGCATGGAAAATGGACGGAAAACTGTATAAGAAGATGAAGAAGAAGAAGTCAGACTATATATATTGTATCTTCACCTAATATGCAATTTTAGTTTCTGCTAAAGAACTGAAACATATTTTTGCCATGAGTTGAAAATTGGCATTGCTTTTTGGTGAAGACCCCTTTCAAAGTGATATTATTTTGACTCGTTCCTACAGTAATGACAGGAAACCATTGGAAAATTTTTAATCTGTGCATTTATATGTTATAACGTTATTTGGAAACTGGTATTAAATTATATTCTTTGTGTTTTCCTTAACTAGTTAAATTTAAAAAATGAATGATACCCGGAATAAAGCTGGTTGGTTTTATGCTTGTTTTTGTTTATAATTAGGTTGGGGTTATTTATTTTGCCAGAAAACCTAATAAAAAAAATACAGCTCAGTTAAACAAAGATAGCATTTAATTAAGAAAGCGTAATTTTAAATGAAATATTTTGAGCTGGAAGTCCTATGATTATCACCAGAATGGTTGTGGAAATAATGCAAAAGTAATATATTCATGATTTGCTATCACCAGTGTCATATCCATAGTTTGGAGACGCCTGTTTTGCTTGATTTTGAGTGTTAACATTTTAGCCAATTTTTTGGGCTCCCAAACTGGTTTACAGGTGTCAAGATACACCAGGATATGATTTTGATTGCATTATGCATATAATTTATTTGAATATTCCAACTAAATGTTTAATAATCATATAGTGTTAAAAAAAAAAAATAATAACCTTGTTTGTCTTCAGAGTCATATTAAAAAAAATAGGTTGTTTGAATTTTTTTACGTCGAGTTAACTTTATTAGTGTGAAAAAATAATAGGGTGATATTGCAAATTTAAACGTGTGGTCATTTTAATAGTCTGTTATATAGAAATGCTTTAAAAATGATAGCCATCAAATCCTGAAAGATTGCTGAAAGTTATCATGTATTTCTAAAAAACTTAATATGATTGTGCCAAATTTAAGGGTTTTAGATGGGCTGAGCAACTAAAAGATAATTGCTCTGATATTTTTTCTTCCTCAATGACCTCTTGCATATTGAATGACTAAAGATTTTAAAACCTTTTACCAATTTAAAAAAATTCACTTTTTACTTTCTTTTAATTAAATTTTCTGACGATAAGTTGTGTCTAGTACCGCCATTTACGAGTTGTTGTGTTTTAGTTGTGTCTAGTACCGCCGTTTACGAGTTGTTGTGTTTTAGTTGTTTTTTTTACTATTTGATTTCAGCTATTCTTTTGCATTCTAACAAAAAATAATCAATGATAAATGTAAATAAATTCACTGCTTTGTTGACAGCAATCAATTGAGTTTTATTTTTTTTATTCTTGATATCTGTTTCAATTCTTGAATTATTCCTTACTTTTCAACTCGGGAGTTAAAACTGAGGTCAAGAAATAACACGTATAAAAATACCTTCACAAATACATATTTAAACAATAACATGCTTGCACATACCTATCTACAAAAAGGAGCAAAAACTTACATTGTCACTACCGTTGTAGCATTGTACCGTTGTTTGTTTCCTTCAAAACTTAAAATGGTTGAAACATTTGCATGATTTTGT
Source organism: Euphysa ruthae (assembly GCA_035046665.1). Taxonomy (NCBI): domain Eukaryota; kingdom Metazoa; phylum Cnidaria; class Hydrozoa; order Anthoathecata; family Corymorphidae; genus Euphysa; species Euphysa ruthae. The sequence continues at coordinate 3,141 of JAUZNK010002536.1, forward strand.
AAGGAGATAATATTTGTGAGTTTTACATTAAGATGTTATTTATTACTACAAATAGTTTAATAAATTGTCACTGAAATGTATTATGAATGGTTCAAATTTTAAATGAGATGGTTTGTGACACGGTAATGATCACGATACCTGAAGAAGGTCAAATTGTTGTCAATAAAGGTTGTGTAAGAGGTAAAATATTATTTTCTAATAATTTTAATTTTGGGACAAATTTTTAAAAAATTTTATTAAAAAACTGATTTATGTGTAAATTTATATCCTTAAACCATTTACTTCCCAAGAAAGCCAGGTTTCTGTAGCACTAAGAGCTCATGTTTGGTGTTTATGTCACAAATATGTACAGGCTTAACCACTAAGCCACTATGCTTCTCTGTTACTTTTAGATTAAGCATTATCTTATTTTCACCCAAAGCCTTGTGTTTTTTAATAACTGAGAGCATATAGTGGACTTTGTTATTTGCAGATTTGATTGTTGTAATAAGAGCTTTAAAATTACGAAAATTTCTTTGTAAGATTTTATTGAATAACAAATAAACAAGTAAGAATAAATCAATAAATAAGCCACTGGTGGCAAAAAATTATCAAATAAAAAAAACCAAACATGATCAAAATGAGCATAAAAATTGAGCATAAAGATTATTTTATCAGACAACTCTTCTTGTAAATTATTGAATAGGGTATTTAAAGTTGTAAATTTTAGCTATTGTTTTTACAAGTCATATGGCATTATGACCATTTTTTCTGAAATTATCTCTTTGTATAAACTTACGTCATAAGAGTGGATATGTTACCAGATCTCTTTGCTATTTTTTTTGTTATTATTCATAAGCTGTGTAACAAACATATATGCACATTAAAAAAAAAAAAATATGTGTGCAATTTAAAATTGGAGCCTTGCACAAGTTCTAAAACAAATAATTGTTCAGTGAAGATATACATGCTGCCATGATAAACATTTTCTGTTAGCAATATTTAAGCTCTCATTTGATGAAGTCTGTTTTTAAAAGCAATCTGAAATAAATGACGTAGGTTACCATGAAAACTAATAAATGCAGAAATTTTAAGAGCTTCTAAAAATAAACCAGAATTGAAATTTTATTACAAAATTTTATAGTGTTTCATTGAGCTTTATCCATTTCTTCAGTATGAATTGTTATCAGTAATGAATTTTTTTCAAAATAATTTTTATAATCGGAGATTTTTCTCTTTATATAGTTTGATTTATAATGGTTTTAAATTAGTTAGTGTTTATACTGATTATATTATTGATGCAGGCAATTAAAGATGCTCAAGCTATCATTCTTTTTTTAAAGTTTGTTATTTCTGCTGCGTGTAAATATTCAGTATTATTAAAAAAAATTTTATTTCAACTTACAGTCAAGTTGATTAAAATAAACAACTTTTTGATGCTATAAACTCATATACCGTTAGTTTTGTTCATCACCAGCCAAATATTTTAAAAGATTGAGTCAGAAACTTTAAAGTTCTGAACACTTTTCACTTGTACTCACTGTGTTATGTTGTCAAATTGGCTTTTCATCACTTTCACTCACTGTAGTGTATAAAATGGGTTTGATATCACTCACACATACTTTCATTTATCATAGGACTATTTTAGTATGCTGTAATTTGCAATTACGTTTTTGCTGCCACAATTCTGGTTTGAGAGATATGGTGAAATTTAGATTATTCACTTTCTTGTAGTTTTAAGTCAAGCTTTTCATCATAAAAGTGCACTCATACACCTGATTTGTCATGTGTATGATAATTTGTTTTCTATGACACACATATTGTGTTATATTGAGAATATAATCTTACTTACCAACACTTTAATATGGTTAATCATTGAAAAAAGGAGTCAGTTAGCTGGGTTTATTTAAAATTGTGTTTTTGATTAAGTAACTGTTGTTATTAAGCTTACAGCGCGCTTACTTTAAATTATTTAACATTTTTTTAGTATCATCATTTGCGATGACTCACAAGATCCCAAAAGAATGCTGTACAGAGAAAGCCGACACTTCCAAATTGCCCGTAGAAAGTATTACTGAAAACATAAAGAATGCACTGGTAATGGAATGTAACAAAGAAAATATAGATACTGATATTGAAAAGCTGATAGATGTTTTAAAAACGGAACAAAAAACCTGTAAACATTGCCTTGATAAACAACACAATATAGTAAATACCGACAAGAAACTAGAAATGGTGTGTTTTTGCGGAGAGGCACAAATTAACAAGCAAACTAAATCATCATCTAAAATTTCTATGAGTTATTCAAAATTAAAAAAACGTAAACAAAAAAGTCGTAAAAGTCTAGATAAAAAGAATCGTCAATTATTAGCAAAGTGTGACGATACAGCGCTACCACCTGAACAAGGATCATGGTTGTTGAGACTGTTTGAGTCAAAACTTTTTAATATGCCTATAGCAATCTCTTACATGTTCAGCTCAAAGGAATCTGGAGTGTTGGCTTATCTTGGGAATAAACTATTTGTAAGTAAAACATTAGTCAACTAGTTTTTAGAGATATGATATGAAGGTAAGTTTGAAAAATTTTATTGTTGCAGTTAGATTCCGATTGTAGCAGGTACTGTTTAAGTTCTGAAATTGAATGTATTTTCTGAAATTGAATGTATTTTCTGAAATTGCTCGTTGCTTTGTCTAATATAAACTCTGCTTCAAACTTCCAGTGATATATGTTAGCTTTGATACTAATTGCACGATATGGTAAATTTTAATTAAAGCTTTAAGACTTATTTTTTAATATTTGTTATATAAGTTTTATAATTATATAATTATAAAAAATAGTTATATAAATTTTTTTTAACTCATATTTATTTCCAATATGATATGTTTTATCTTTTAACAATAAATAAATTACAATAATCTTTCTTGAAAATGTTATACAGAACAGTAACTGCAGATCAGTGTCTTGCGGGACTAGTTCACTTGGCTATGGGATAGTTGTTAGCCTCTCTCACATTTTTATAAGCACTTGGGTTGTGAAAATATTTATCCTCAATATTTGAAAATTTTAAGAACATCTAAGCAACATCAAATTGGATTTTTTATTTTATTTCGGTGAAAACTTTGAGATTTTGAAGAACAACAATATAGAATTTTGCTAACTGTGAAGAGCTGTTTATCAAATGATGTAATGGAGACATTAAAAAAGCAGTGTTTAGAAAATAATATCATTTTTATATTTTAAATTTTTGTGATCTAGTAGCTAAATGGCTAATATTTCCTATAGATTTTTACTAAAATGGTTAACATGTTTTAGTAACCGGTTTAATTATTTTGTTGCTAATATTTTTGAAACCTGATAGTTCAGTTGGTAACTCATTTGACTGCAAGTTCTTGGGTTCAAACGTGGGCTTCGTCCCTCAGCGTAAGAAAAACATTTTAGTGCAGTAAGTTTGGAGTTTTAACTTTTCATCAGCTTCTTGTCCAGTAGTGGCTTCTAGCCTTACAGGAAGCAACTTATTAAAAAATAAAACAGATAAATACTCAATTGTTAAATATACTTCTTTGATATTTGTAAAATTTTTAATCAGATATATATTTATCAAATAGGCTTAGTGGGGTGGAGTATAATAAAATAAAAAGTTTGATATATGGGTTTGATGTTGATAGATATGCATCAAAGGTCATTGATGTATGTTTGTGTTTAGAACTTTCCAGATCATGATGTTGATAGATACCTTCCAGAGCTCATGTAAGTTATTTCTAGGTTTTTGTATAAGTTTTCACTTGTCTGTCCTCAAAAATATACAAATCGGTGTTTTATCTTTTAACTTATAAAAAATTGAGTTTCAGGGCACCTAGACCAAAAATATCTAAATTTGATTAAAAAAACGTTTCTTTGAATTACAGAAAGTACCTTGGGAAAATTACTTGCATGCTTTTTTTCTGTGATATTTTGTAAATTTTTAGTGTAAACAGTCCTCCATTTTGAAATTTTAGCAAATGTAAGTTATTAAGTTGTCAAAATTACTTAGTGTATTGCTGGCTATAACTATACGTTTTTACAATGCCTAATACTGTTTTAATGTCTCTGATAGAATAACATTATTAAAGATTACAGTTCTATTCGCACTGATTTTTTATGTGTTTAGACATGAAAATTATTGTATTGTTTATGTTATGTGCCTGTGATAATTAAGACTAAACACCAACTTAAAATACAGGCTTTTTTCTCTCTGCATGCCACATTTTTATCCTCAGCCTGATAGCTAAATTGTATTATTCAATCTTATATTGGTTTGTATACCTGATCAGAACTTTATTGCAAGGGAAAGAAGCAGAGATCTGTGAAAAATTTTGTCATTTCCTCTAAAAATAAGTTTATGTAGCCTGTTTTTATTTTTTGGATGATTGGCTCAAATTTTATGATAAATTCAGTGGCAATTTTTAAATCGAGAAGCCTTGCTTATAGAATCTTCTCTATAAGATATTTCTAAGAGAAATCAAATAGAACTCATTAAATTTCAAAAATTTTTATCAATAAAATTACTAAAAGTGCGCACGACATTTTTATGCTTTGTCAGCAGTGCTTCAAAAAAATTTAAAAACATAGGAAATTTAACCAATCAATTCAAAGATAAATCAGTTGTAATCATTTTGTTTTGTAAAGCTGATAAAAGTTAAGGAAAACAAAAATTAAGCCATAAAAATGCTAAAAACACTTTTCTTTAGTCATATGTACCTACATATGGAAGAGGTCAGTGATATTCTTCATCCATACTTAACTTTACGAGCTAAAAATCATCCAATATGCAGTCTTTGTACATCATGGCTTCTACAAACCGAGTTCGATAGCAAAGAATTATCGGGGAAGGAGGAAAAACGGGGTAAAAAGCTACTTCAAGTAATTACTGAAGAACAAACCAAAATTCATAGGTAAGTCGACTTTTCACATTAATTTTGTCAAAATATGTGGAATATTCTGCATTCCTACCTTCTTTCTACCCAGCATAAATCTATCCACTAAATCACTACTTCCCTCTAAAAAAAAATGAACTCATGCTTGTTAGACACTACAAGGACTAATTAGGAATTATGATTCCGAGAAATCCAAACCTGTTTATTGGTTTATTTGTAACTTTATTTCAGGCCTCAATTAATAACAGCAAGTCCATCTAAGAAAACTCATAAACGTTCACGATCTGAAGCTGTACTTGGAACAATGACCGACCGTGCAACATTCCTTCAATCTCCCTCCCATAGCTATTCTACTGATAATATAGACCAAGAAAGTCTAAAATTAGGTTTAGCATTTGGTAAATGTCCACAGCATTTGTTAACTGGTCAACAGTCAGAAAGTTCAATTAAGAAATTTGCATCATCTAGTAACATCTCAGATTTAGAAGCACAACAAGATGTGAATCAATGTTGTTGTTGGCAGGTGGGTATTGATTTTAATAATTCCTTGGCTGCCACCTGATAATTTTACTTTTTGCTCTCATCATTTAACTTATTCTTTCGAAACTTTATCCAATCTTTTAGAAGTCATAGAGTTTTTTATTGTCTCTCATGTTTAAAAAAAAAGTAAAGATAAACTTTGTCGAAAATTGGGCCTAAAATATCCTGATTTTGTTCTAAAAATGTGTTTTTTCAATATTTCAAAAACAAAGCTGGTAATTTTTTCAACTTTTCTATCAAGTTAATTGCATTTTATCTCTCAAAGCATCTCTCAAAAAAATTTGGTTTAGAAACAAAAACATGATTATAACATGTCATGTCAGTAAAGCATCATTCGACCTGCATGAGTACATGTCGAAAAATCTAACTTAGAGACCTAGCCCTAAAACTGCACCAAAAAAAATTAATTTATACCAAAAAACATGATTTTTAAACAGCAACACAATAGATTCATTTCAGATGTTTGATAATGTTATTAATGAAAAATATTGTGTTATTTCACTTGTATGTCTAAAAATGAGCGTCTGTCTAAAAATATGATATCTTTATGCTTATATGAGTGATTGTCAAAAAATTTAGTTCTGGCCTAGTCATAAAAATAATTTAATAAATATTATATAATATATAATATTATAATTTAATAAAACAAAATTATAATTTTGGTTTTCTGTAAAAAAGAAGTCTGTTAATTTTGGGCAAACTTTGTATAAAGTCAATGCATAAATGATAACATTTTCAGTCAATAGGTTTTATATTGAATAGACTAATTTTCTTGGTTGAATATTTAGGGACCCAGCTCATTGTTATGACAGTTTTCAAATATATTGTCATGCTTTCGTGGTTTTTATAATTATATTATATAATTAAATATGTTACTTATTATATTATTATATATATAATATTATATATAATTATGGTTTAATCTACATAAATATTTATGAAATTTTTTGCTGTAGAATTCTTTTTCCTTTTTTTCTTTAGGTCCCTTTATATGTTGCAGAACGAGAATTCATTGGTGCTCTGATGTCTATTGGTCACTGCTTGAGATCTTTTCCCACTAAACAAGAGAGAGGTAATAGTTTATGGCTTTATGACTAAATATATTTTTAGTTGTGCTTTTGCAAAGTACTATCTAAGTTTCACAAACTCTGATCTAACTAAAATTCGTAAAAGTTTTTGCTGTTGCTTGATTTAAATGTGATATCAGTGCTCAGTAAATATACTGTATAAAAAAAAAAGATTTCAGCATCTTTGAAAAAGTTTATAGTTAGTATTGAAATTAAATTTTCAGTCCATATATCATATGATGCTGCTCTTATATTGCTATTTTACAGACCAGATTAGGTTCTTCGCAGGGAAAAAAAATTTTTTCGGAAAAAGTGGTAGTGTTATGTATTGTTGGAATGACAAATTGAAGGAGATCAAAAGTTATTGAAATGCTTTATGTTAAAAATCAAGTCATGACGATTTATGGCGGTTTATTATTAAATCCACGAGGTAAATGATATTTATATCAACTTACTTTTTACTAAAATATTTCCATTCATTTTTTTTTTTTTTTTTTTAGTTATTTTAAACTGTTTTTATAAATTTAAAATTTTCTGACATTCGCATTGAAGATGGTTTATTATTTATGGTGTTTTTTTTTTTTAGGATAAATATTTTACCGCCTGAAATACTCTGTATTATAAAAAAATACATAATTTGTTATTAAAAAATTCTTTATATAAACTTGGATATAAGTGCCTCGAAAAAGGATAATATTCCACCGAATTATAACTAGTATCATGTTAGTATAGCTGTATGCAAATAAAAATGAAAACTTTTTTTATAAGTATGGCTTTTGATTCTTTGCAGAACAATAAAAAATTTTCTTTTACAAAAAGCTTTAAAAAAAATCGAATGCACAAAAAAGATTAAACCATTAAATAACCTTACCCATCTTGGTATAAAGCACTTTTGTTGTGTTATAGTAGAGCATTGCTTGTAGATGGAATGTTATCAACAGTTCTGCTGTTCTCGGTAAACACCGTTCACCTGCATTCGTTAAAATAAGAAATTCCAGTAATCTTACCGTACAAAGACGCGTATTGTTCCAGCACTTTTATCGAATTTTCGTAAACAAAATAGTCATCTGCTTTAGATGAAAACACATCCATTACTTCATCGTACACTTTTCAGATTTGCCATACCGTTGTCTTACCCTACCAGCAAAACCCGGGACCGTGTTACATTCACTGAATACAGACTAAAACAGTAAACCTTTACAAACAGGTTCACCAAGTTTGAATGCGTACAAATGCACAGCTAGCCATATTTTCTGTTTTTTAGCATCTAAGTCATTCAAAAGTTTTTTTAACCCCATTGTTTCAAGAATATGATATTGTGATATAGCTACACCTACTACCTCGGTGTCAAGGATAAATATTGTAATTTCTGAACGTCCATCTAAAAGAAGTGCTTTAACATTGACAAATATTAAAGTGTTTTCATGATTATATGGAGTCATTTGTGCCTGGTCAAAATTTGTGTTATTCGTCATTGATGGTGCATATGGCTTTTTTTAGTAGTACTTTGAATTACAATGTAAGGAGCAAGCATAGAAAGCATTTATTTTTTTTTGCATTGACACAAAAGAAGTTTTTGCAATTTTTAGGAAGTGTGGTAACCTCAGTTGCTGTGGTAACCTCAGTGACTTTGATTCTCTTTCCATTGCCACTCTTTCCCTTGTTTTTGATTTGAAACTATTGGGCTTATATATGCCAAATACAATATCTCTACATAAAATGTTTTTTACATTAAGCTTTCCATGGATATAAGTTATATATATATATAC
>JAUZNK010002537.1:0-11409 GCA_035046665.1 Euphysa ruthae
AAGATATCGATCACAAAGTGGTTGAAAGATCAACAGTTATTCCAAATAATGACTAAGAAACAAAGAATGAAAGTAAGAAATATTTCAACAGACAGCAACCATACAAACAGATGAAATGATTGGGAACAATATGACAGAAAAAAACGATTGCTTCAGTTATATTTTCACTACCAACTGACACTCGTTAGAGTAAGATCGACAAGTTATGCGTTTCTGTAACTGTATATCAACGTCTGACAAACTTACCTCAGATTACCCAAAAAGAACTTTTAAAACTTCTACAACTGCTAGTGATCTCTCAATTTAATTAATGTACGATTATTTCTATATTTAGATAATTCAAGCCATTACCTACCAACCGAACTATTTACCTGTTATTGAGACATAGACAGTATTTAATTTACAGTTATATAGACCCAACATATATAAATGATAAACTCGAAAATGATGAAAATAACCAAATAACTTCTGATGGGGACTGGAACCAAGCACTTTCGACTTGAAAGTTGATTAATCTTCCTGCAAGTTTTAGACCTAAATCAAAAGATTAGATCTATACTATGTACATTCCTTCCAAGTCTTTTGTGTTGTCAACAGAGTAAATCATCTATGACATACAGGAGAACATAAATTCACCTTATATGTCAAAGGTCTAGGGCTCAATCTCACGGTGGGAAATCATAGGGTTTTTCTCATATGTTTTAGATTTTCAACATTTATTACAAAGTTATGCAAGTTTCCTAAGCTAAATGGTAAATTATTTTTAATGTAAAATTTAAAAAATTTTTCATTTAGATTCAGATGCAAATGAATTCGAAGAAGAAAATCGAAGCAAAATAGGTAGGTTGATAATGATTACTAACTGGAAAATGAACGAATATAAGAGGAGCTCTTGGAATAACAAACATGATTTTATGCAGAAATTGTTTCTGCAATTTTACGCAACTTTTAAAGTTTCATAAATTATTAAAAAATTATTAATTATTAATTTAATTATTATAAAACTCGTTTTGACATTTTGGTAGATGATATATATTTGTCAAGATATTCGAAATGATACTTTACACATAAAACTCAAAAATCATATCTTGAAACATAATTAATGTCATTCAATATTTAATCACAGCTCGATTGAACTATGCTGCTCGTCACAGAAATGTTTACATGGATTCCATAGGAGGTGATTCAACCAGTAAGTTTTCCACAAAACCTTTTTCCAAGAAAACCCTGGTTATAAGAATTTTTCTTTTATACACCAACAAATCAGACAATTGATGGACAGATGTGACTTGAAAAAAACAGTTAGTTGGCAGAGTTTGGGTGAAACTACTACAATTGTATTTCATTCCAATGCGATTTCTAACGTTTTTTTAACAAGAAAAACTTTTCTTAATGCATATTTTGAAAAAAACTTTGCAATTCTTTTAGATATATTTCAAAGGTTTCTCATAGATGAGATTTTTTGGAAACATGGAAATAACCTTTACACAGCAGGTGGAATAATTTCTTAGTTTTGCCAATTTTCCACTTGTAAAAGCAAAAGCATTGTAGTTTGTCGCACTCTATATTTCTATAGTTCTATATTTTGAAGAAGCGTTAAGGATTTGCGAAGTTTTTGATGAGTTTTTTCGGAGAATGTCAATTGTCAATTGATATATTCGATTATAATTTTTTACTGCAACTTCTGTTAAGTTTTCTCTCTAAAATTTAAATGAATAATAAAATTCACTTTCATCGGAATTGGGAACATTCTAGACTTGTCCTTTTCAGGTGGTCTATTGCTATTAATAAATTCATTACAAAACTAATTAGGTATTTAGGGAATTTCTTTAAAAAGAATCAAAACTAAGTTCTAAGTGGATACAGTTTCAGCCTTTAGCAAAACTTATGTTTTAATGCTTCATCATATCAACAAGTTGTTTTGATTAGACAACGTATTGCAAAAAGTAACGGTTGAAGGTTTCCAGATTAACTGGTAATTTATATGGTTTTGCCTGTGATAATTTGAACGCTATATTTCAATAGGAAATTATCGTGAAAATAAAAGTGTATTTGATGTTATTGCTTACTCTTGTCCATAACAGCTTGTATGTGTCAAGAAGGTTATTTTTCTGCGCATGGAGTTCACTCATTAACGTAGAAAATTTGGGGTGGTGCGGATACGGATTTGACCAGGGAGTCATAAAAGATGATCTAGTAAAAGTTTTATTACCTCTAATCTCTTGACTTAATATAGCTTAATATTAGGCATAAAATAATAATAATGTAATATTAATATAACATTAATATTTAGTTGTAAGTTGTAAAATTAATTTAGTTAAATTAATTTAACAACATTAAGCGAAGTGCACCAGGTTTTAAGTAAAATTTCACAGAAATAGTTTGGATGACTTTTGCGTCTCTTTGTTTGATATCTAGCACGTTTGGTCTGGAAAAAAAGTGCTCACGATAATGACGTAATATCACGTCGATATTCCTTGTGGTTAAGTAGACAAATTTATTTCATATGAATATTGCAATGAACGTTAATTTTGAATTAAAGTTCGACAATCATAAACTTGCATGAAATTCTGCAAAAGAAAATATTTACTTTGCACAAAATATTAATAAAAATATAAATCATTTAAATTAAATCACATAAAAGTTTTCGAGAAAGTGACTAATTATTCGTTGATCACAAATGAAGTGAATAACTCAAAAAGTGTTTCTACTTTTAAAATGATTAAAATACATCTTCAGAGCGATTCTAGAATGCCCCATCACTTTTTTTTTCATATAGTATAACCGCACCCTAAACCTACGTCACTTGATGTAGGCAAATAGTATGTCCTAAACGTAATGTCACTGGTAAAAAAAAATATGTCACTGAATATAAAAAAAAATGGCAGGGTATTCTAAAACCTAGCCTCATCTTCTATTTAATTAAAACAAGAGCCAAATCGCGCGAACTCGGTTGCAAGATCTCTAAACGCATTCAACCTTGAAAAACCAAAAGCTGTGATAATAATATATGAACAGCGCACTTTATGAAATAACCTAATCATTTGCTTAGCTAACAGAAAGAGCTTTATCTTTAGAACATAACTATTTATAATGCTTTTACCAAGTATTCGTACATTAACGAATTTGCAAATATAAATCTTAACCATTTCTAAATGTATTTCTGAGTTAAGAGGCTACTTAGATGAACACAGGTAAATATGCCCAAGGTGTATAAAGTGAGGCATGCAGTTTTTTAAATCTACATTAAATTGCACTTTAAACTATGCTTAAGGAAGGGGTAATTTTATCCGGGCTTATATTTGAAATACGGTTTTGATACTTAGTCAAAATATGGAAAATGAACATTGAATATTGGTTAATAATAATTTCTATAGAAACAGCAATTTACACGATTTTCTACGACAATACTGTACTATATTAACCATGTTCATAACGAAAAGATACAGAAACGACCATAAAACAGATTTATAGATAAGCTTACTTTAAAACCTGGAAAAAGCATTGCTACATTTCTTATGTTCCACTTATATTTTTTCTTAACACAATAGACTTTACATTCAACTTGTTACAATTACCTACCTAACCAAAATCTGCTAAAAATTTATCGCATACGTTTTTTAACCTTTGAAATTCTGATATAATAAATCAATTTTTTTATATAATTCTTTAGTAGAAGTAAAAGATATTTCTTTTACGATTTTTTCCGATAAACCAGCATTTTTTTATAAAAATGACCTATATTGCAATATATTATCTTGGTATCTAAGAGTTGTTGCTTAATAAGTTTATTTCAAATAACCATTCTTTACTTATAGATTCAGGTGGCGGTGTTCTCTCCCATCAAAATGTATATTTCCACAAAAAAGTACAAAACGATAATAAAATACGAAGATCTGCAGAAGAAACACATGGTTAGACAAAAATTATTTTTTATAAATATTTTTTTAAAGAATATGTAAGCAATCAAAAAATATGCCAGCTAGAAAAATTTTGTGACTGTAGTTATTGTTATTCTGGAAAATTTTAAATTTAAAAAAAATGTATGTTTTTAAAATTATTTGCTCTGTTTTACTTAACGACATCTAAGTGTTATACATACAGCCCTGCTGATTTATCTTTCAATATATACAAAAATATATATATACAACTATATAATTTTTGTTTAGTTCGTCATCGTCGAAGTCGCATGCCGTACCTTGGACAAAATTTAGATGCTCTTGGGATAATCAGAGCTAAACCAAATTGGGAAAAACCAGCAAAAAAGTCTCAGCAAGTAGAAACACCAGCACCAGCACCAGTCGCTGCACCAGCAGCCCCAGTTCTTCAATACAACCCTTACGTAGCTGCTCCGTTACCACAAGGTAAATAACATGGCATATCTTCTTTTTTTTTGACCAGTTTTATAATTTTTTAGTCTATTTGGAAAAAAAATCTTTTATCAGAGACCTTTCATCGCATTAATTTTTAAAATGGTCTTGAAAAGCCTTTCCATAATTTGTATTAGTAGACAGACTGGAGCAAAGGCTTGACGTTTTTTTTTTTCTCAGGCATATTTAGTAAGTAGTAAATGAAGTATGTATTAATTTTATCTTCATCTGCAAGCTTTATGACACAATTGAAAAAAAATAGCTAAATTGTTTCAATTTTAGCTTAGAACTCGTTGCTTATAGAAAAATTATGCGATATCCACTGAATAAGTGAAAAAATTGTTACATAAGCTGAAGTTTGTGTAAGCAAAATCATCTCAAAAACTTTTAATATGGTAATTGAGGAAAATTCCTATTTTTAGCGGAGTTTTGAAATGAAATATTTATTTATTTATTTATTTATTTATATTATTCGTAAGAATAATTCAACGTGTTTTCATCATCAATACGTCATTATCTCCTTCAGGAGCTGTATATAGTTACTTAACTAACCCTTACGCAGCGCAACAACAGTTAATACCAGATGCGTATAGACAACAGCAGGGAATCTACCGCCAAGCCATCCCATACCCAGGAAAAGCAGCTATGCCAGAATTTAGAGGCTACGTTCCAGCCTCTATGACAATGACACAGCTTGGTCAAGTACCTGCCGGTCTGCAACAAAGAAGCTACTTACCTTCAATATATAGTCCATACCAAGCTGTACCATGTAAGTGTTGTTATATGATTTTATCATAGTAATAATAATTTACAATAAAATAATTCAGGTAAAAATCTTATTGCACCAATGATTAATTCAAATTTGCATTTGTATGAAATCCTTATTATACTGTAAATTTGTAGCTATTTTATACACATTTCATGTCTAGTTTCACTTAAAATTTCACAGGCATTGTTTACACTGCTCAGCCAAGTAAATAATTTGCACACTTTTGGTAATTTAAGGCCCTCTATAGAAATAATCTTTTGTGTTAAATTTTTCTATAAAAAAAGTCATTCTTTTGCCTGGATTTCGATCCCAATGAGATTTTTTTTTTATTATTCAACTAATTTTCTCCTTAAAAGTTTGCGATATCAATTTTTTCATTGAGGTAGACAGGTTGCATCGTTTTGAAGTTGACTGAAAAAGGAAAAAAGTTTTGGCAAAACTTTTCAGTGATATATAAATTTCTCATTAAGTTATTTATTCCCAAAAAATCTTTGTATAGTAAAACATCGGTGCAAATTATAAGCGCTTAAACTATGCAGGGAACCTTAATACAGAAACAAAAAAGTAAAAAAAAAAAAAAATTTCGTTTATATATGACTACATTATATAACGTCATTTCAATTTTATCTATGCAAACATTTTTTCGAAATTTTTGTTTAAAAAAATACCATTGTCATCGTATTACTATTATTATTCCTACCACTATTTTAGACGCCCCACAATATGGCAAATATGTCTCAAGCGATAGTGAAAGCATTGAAAACAAAAATAACGATGAAATTAAAGAAAATAAAAGAAGCGCATTACCTGAACCAGATGTTTGTGAGTAAATAATACCATTTTACTTTTGTGTAAATAAGCTAGAAGTATAAGGTGTTGATTTCATTGTGAAAGAATTTCTTGATATGAAAAAAGCCACTCTAACGTTTTAGACGCATACTTTTAGTGACCAAAAACTTCTGCTAGCTACTCAATATGTAAACGAAAGCAACGCTGATAAAACAGATATAACTTTAAGAGAGTTGATTTTGCACACAACATTTCTAGACTATGAAGTTGGCGAGAAAATGCATAAAAGCGTTAGAAGTTGCCAAAAAATTTGCGAGTTGTAAACAGAGAGCAAAAATGCATCCGTTTTTGAAATATAACTTCAAAGAACTTGATAAAAACGGTTAATTATTCACACATCTTCCCTGTCTTCTCTTTCCTGACATAAAATGATTTTTTTTTTATATTACACTTTTAGCTCGATTAAACTACGCTGCACGCCATAGAAACGTCCATCTTGACAATGTCAGTGGTGATCCTTATAGTAAGTTTATATTATTATTTATAAAAGAAAGGTGAGGGTCAAAAGTCCCAGTTTCTTAATAATCGTATTCTTCAGCACTCTAAAGCTAGAAATTTTTACCACCACTCTAAAATTCTAACCCTTTCAATATAGGCAAGTTTCATAAAAAAAAAATATTGGTGCGCTAAAACTTTTCTCTGACTTGATAAACTTTTTTTACATTTTAGACGAGTTTTATGCGATACCCAGAGATTCTTGCTTTAGAAAAAGATTTGGATAGTGTCGAAAAGATTAGATTGGCCTATTATAAACAAAATAAATCTCAGTGGTTGTTATCGAGTTTGAGTAACCTCACTTGATAACTGAATTAAATTTAATGTTTATCTGATAGTTCATTTACCAAAATTAGAACAAATATAAAAAAGTTTACATACTACAATGATCTATTCTCTCGCTAAATAAACTATCAATTAAATTAGTACAAAACAATTCGATTGTCTCATGGGAGGAATCAAAACCCCGATCCCTGTTTTAAGAAACAGTGCCTTTAACCACTGAGCTACAATCACCAACGAAACAAAAAAATAATCACCGATAAATAAAATAATACAGTTATTAAACTTTAATGAGCTTTTAATTGACTTTCTTAGGTGGAGGAAGCGCAGTTCTCTCGCGACAAAAGCTTTTATTCAAGCACTAGACAGTAAGTGTGAGAAAATTACATTTTTATTGCATTCTAACTTTTATAAAGTAATGCTTCATACAAAAATGATTTATAAAATAAAAACTTTGCTGCCTTGCGATATTCGGTGTCGAGTTTTTTTTTTTTTTTTTTTTTTTTTTTTATCTTTTAAAAATTTATATCCCTTTCAAATTATTTAAATTATATAAATTATTTAAATTAATCTTTTTTTATTCTTATTTCTTAGGAGTAGATTATTCTTGAAAAGAAATAATTAACTGGTGTACGAACTAATGGTCGATGTCATCGTGATAAATTATTTTTATAGTGCACGTGTACATTTATTTTGTTTTGCTGCAATCAAATATGTAATTTTATTTAGTTTTTATACAAAAATAACAACAAAATATAAGATAATTATCGTTTAACTTCATGATCTGATTTTCGTGATCCCATCAACCCTAAAAAATCCCCTTTTTTTGAGATCTTCACCAACCCGAAACAATCCCGTTTTTTGTGATCTCCATCAATCATTTATTTTCGTTTTCATTTATTAAATTTATCTTTTCTTCTACAGAAAATAATTTACAGCAACATAAAAACGTGCCTAAAATTTTTTTTTTAATAAAATTATAACTAAGAATATGCTTTTAAAGTTGTTATTATACCTAACTGTATAATTTCAGCGAAAGCACGGAAAACTCGCAGACGATCATTTGGGCCTTATCATCGAGAATAAATTTTCTGCCTGATTTTAGTATAGTTACTACATCTATCTACTTTAGACTCGCCCTAAGCCGCCTTACAAACGTATAATATCTGTATTTTAATCGGGTAATCACTTTTACAACATACGTCAATTGTGAATTTGTGCTAAAACTTGATAAAAGTGTCATATAATATGGCCATGATTGCAGGTTCGAGTCCTGGTAAGTTCGATTTTTTTTTTCGAGATAAGTATTGTTTTAAAGAACAATTTCGAAGGTTTAGCTTGTAATGATAAAAAAAAATCGTGATTTTAAATGTTATATCCAATATAATACATTATTATAGTATGTCTAGATGGTCTGTCCATAATATTAATAACTGACCCCCATCGCTTTGTGTGTTGTATGTGAAAATGATGCTGATATATCGTATTATATATATTGGCTGACTAACCTAAAGAATAACCAACCAATTATTTAGATGGATTACAATTATTAACTGTTATTAACCGTTTTATACTGGCAAACCATTCGCTCTTCTTTCTATAGACAGCAATTCAATATCTTTATCATGGTGATTTAAAACCTTAGTTATTACAGTTTTCAGAACGATTACTGCAATTAAAAACACAACGAAAAAACCATATTTAAAAGAACAAGAAACGTATCAAATTATGGAAATAGCTGTTTGGTGATATTTGGTGGTTTGTTATTGATAATTTCCGCGTTGCAATTTATACTAGAAGAAGAAGATATTACGGAAGGTTTATAACAAAAATCCAGTATGACAATTAAATCGGAAAAAGCAACGGAATTTCAGAGAGAATTTGTTTGTGAACCAACATGGCAGAAAATGAATTTTTGTATTTCATGACGTCACCTCGGAACAAAGAATTGTTCGAAAAATACAAAAAAGTCTTCCTTGGATATTCCAAAGTGGTTACTTTCTAAGAGTCCTAGCAAAGAAAAATTTAACGAAAATAGATATAAAACAGACGAAGGAGATAGCTTGAAAATAAATAGAGTAGTTACAGTTGCAGTAAGAAATTTTCATGTTTATAAACTATTGGAAACCTCAAAGTTTGAAAACTTAGCGAAAAAAAGCAACTGATAACGTTTTGCATCAAGTAATCTAAACGATGCAAAAATGTCAATAAAAAGACTTAATAGGAAATGAAAGAAATATTGGCATCTGCAAATAAATGAATTTATTTACCATTGAAGAATGAAATGGTAGAATTGTTTGAATTTAGTAACGACCAAATCTTTTTGTGGAGATCATAGCATGAAATAGAAGTGCAAAATGTCAATGAGAATTTTCAGATGATAACGCAAAGATATCAATTGTGCTAAACAAAGGTTAACGTTGTTAAAACTGAAAATGATACTTTGGTTCAACAACTCGCTGGTCTTCCTTAAATGTGAAAAGGTTAAACTTGGAAAAGTGAAAATAGAGATAGAAGATTTAAAAAAGAACATGGAGTTATGTCTTACGGAAAGTAGAAAACTACAAAGAAATGCGTTTTCCTGTGGATGATATTAAACTTAATTTGGAGATGGTGGACAAATTTTTTATGTCCCAAAAAATCGTAGAAGTCAAAAAGGCTTGATGATATGACTGACTGATCTCATAACATTTTACGTAGTTATTATTTATAAAGAGAGTTGATAATTAAATTAAATCCATCTAAGAACCATAGCAGAAATACGTGTATTACAGAAAATTTATTATGAGTTATTTCCAGCTAGATCAGCGTTGCAATAGGTTATGAGGTAGTCTTAAAGTTATTGGTTTATTTATTACCATTCTTTTGGTATGCATTATTTTAATGATTTTTCTAATTCCTATCCTAGCCTTATATAAATTTGTTTAAATTTCTTACATAAAAAATTTTTGACAAAGTTCTAGCCTTTCAAAGTAAGTTTGTAGATTACTACTAATCAAAAGCGTAGATAAATCCAACAGTTCTCTTATTTGTTTGTTGACTAAATGAGATCTTTAAGCTAGCTTGTGTATGATTCGTATAAAAAGACTCTTTGTACACGGTGCTATTGTGAAATTATTAAACACTTTTATTTGTAGGGGATAAATTAACTTTTCGGAACCTTGCACAGATCTCTATAAAAAACTTTTATCATTTATAAACTGGCTGGTGATATGACTGACTACCCCTTAAAATTTCTCCTTTCATGTGTTGTGTAAGCGCCCGACTAATCAATATCAAGCAGTTGCCAATTAAGTTTAGATATGCTGATTTCAGTTATGCTGATTTAAGATACGTCGAAAGACAAAGATTATTTAACTTACATTTTAGTCGCATGTGAGATTTTTTCTATGAGGGCTGAAATCGGGTTTGATTTCGAAAAAGGCTTCAAATACTTCTCATGAAACAACAATACTAATCTCCTAAAATATAATTAGTTCTGTTGTATATAAAAGGGCACAAAATAAACACCCCATAATTCAACAGTCGAAAATTCGAAATGGTTTAGCTAATAATTTAACCATTTATCTAAAATTATAATTTTGATATTACAGCTCGATATCTCTAAAAATAGCGTTTTTAGTCAATGAACAGAAATCGAGATATACTAGAAAATTCACTTGAACAATAAGTTTTCTTACTAGTTGATCTATTTTATTTTTATTTTTATAAGGTTTTAACAAATCAGGATAGTTTGTAAATATTTATTCAGTGTCTTCAAATAGTCTTTTCTAACAAAAAAACATGAATTATGGAAAATTGTTAGTATTTAAATAACAATTGGAGAATTATTTTATTAAAAAGCCATTAAGCATAAAATTCTCATCAACTATATAACTTATGCTGCTTTGTGTACCTGAAAATCTCTAAAAATTTTTGTTAGAAATATTAGTATTATCGATGCACCCTGTTGAGGCTTTAAAAATTTGAAGCGGAGCAAATCGATGCACCACTAAAATTGATATTCAATTTATTAAATATGGCAAATGGATCCGTAAAATCTCCAATCACCTTGTTACTCATGAGTTCCTCATTGAAACTGGCGAAACAAATTTTCTCTTTACAATTAAAGTTGAAGTGTATTTTTTTCAATCACTGTAATCGTTTGGTTGTTTTTTCTAAAATTTTGATGCACAAATTTCTTGTTAACGAATATCCATTCCGTGTCCACTAAATGTTGGCAGTTCAAGACGTGTTCTCGTCTCCGTTGTGATAAATGTAATTTTGGAGCAGTTATCAAAAAGAATTTGATACACTTTTTTATTTTCGCCCTCGCCCAAAACCTTTGCTTTGGCAAATTGTAACAAGACATTTCATGTCTGTTAATGAACCTCCAACAGGTCTTACGACACGAAAATTGTAGCATGGTGACTAAGTTTCAGATATGTTTTGTTGGCACCCACGCCTGAAAACAGCATTCATGATTTATTTATTGCAAACTTTCATGCACGTGATTTTGGAAAATCAGCACTTAGTTTTACCTAAAAAATTGATGACTAAAAGTAAAAATAAACTAACATTTTAGGTTTGAACTTTTAACCAGTGTACCGCAAGAGTTAATTTTAGGAACACTTTTATTTAATATATATAACTAATATATATATA
>JAUZNK010002540.1:0-11408 GCA_035046665.1 Euphysa ruthae
AAGTTCAACATGAAAAGAAAGCAAAGATATAGAATATTGTAAAGTGTCCAATATATTGCACAAAACTAACAGACGTTTAAGAACATTTCAATAATGTAATAAATTTTGTAAACCAAAACACACAAAATATTTAACCATATCCAACATCACAAAGCATCACAAATACAAATACAAATACATGATATCCAGTGAAAAATTTGGCATACAAATCAGTGATGTAGGGTGATCTGCCATCACCTGCAAATAAAGCCTGGTACTCTTTGCGTAGTTGGTGTTCCCGGTTGCTGCAAATAAATTGAGTATCTGGGAAGTACTTGGCAAATGGTTTTTTGCCAATTGCCAGTTCTTTCAGCAGTAATGGAATTTTTGGTTATAGTAGTTGATATACTGGATCCACAACTTGGCTGTGCGTGACGCGGTTTCAAGATTAACCATTTTACTTAAAATAGTATCATCAACCTTTTCCAGCATTTTTGAACTAATCATTTCTTTATCCGAAAAACCCACCATTGACGAAGGAGTCGTAGAGCGCCTTGGTAGCTACCAAAACTTCTTCACTCGTATTTTTTTTTAATGGACGCAATCAATTTCAACTTTAAAGCGCTATTTTTTAAAGCACAAATGAACCCTTAATGCTGTGGTAACAGACTTTCCGGAAAGATTACGTATGACTGCATTTTCGCCGTACACAACTTGCAAACATCCTGACAAACCTGAGTCTTTCATCACACTCCCGACACTTCCCAAAAAACTCATCAAAATTTAAAAACCTCCAAGCTTGCATTTTTTAACAGCTTTCGATCACAAAGGCTGATTGAAGGTGAAGCATGGAGTTCCACAATTACCTTTCTTTAACTGCTTAATTACAAACAACAAAATTGGAGTACGCACAAATTTTGTCCGAGAAACTAACGTTAATGATGGGAAAAAGGTTGATTTCCAGGGTGTTTTCTTTTTCGGAATATCTGCATAAAACCAGACCAAATAGGGTGAGTTGATGTATATTTCCCAAAGAAGGTTAATATTCTTATCTATCAATACCTTATGCCCAAGTTGCAGAATATACACAGGCTTGAAAATCATTTTTGAAATAACAGAATGGTTCTCCTCAGTGCAATATTCCAATTGTATGCCCTTTTTTATTGTTACTGAAGCCACTGGCTGCAAGTCATTTCATTTGATGGATTTCTCAACACGGTACAAGCCACTTTCATTTGTTGATGCCTGAATGATGCCCGTTCCGTGGAATGTTCCCTTGCCATCAAGGATACATATGTTATGGTCAACATTATCATATACGCATTGTGAAAACGTTCTTGGTGGCATAGAAACAGTGACATCAGATGCGTCCTCAGTCACGATAGCAGATTTTTTGAATCTTGTAATTTCTCTGTAGCTGCTGCATAACCCAAGATGACTCAGTTCTTCTATAAGCTATTTAGTCCCGAATACATGATCTAATTCCACAGGAAGACCAAATGGGATTGGCATTAGAACTGATCTAGATTTTGCTACTTGAACGATATTTTGCCCAATGCCAACAGTGCATTGGGCAAAATACCTTAAAAAAACTTAATTAAAACCTTAAGAAAAGTTTTCAGAAGATGTGGAAGCCAAATAACTTTGGAGGATTTTATATTAGCATTTGCTGGATATACTGATGTGTCATTGTCTTTTTCACGAATTTCTGCTAAGATCAGTTTAGCTGCAGTCAAAACGATTCTTTCTGAATCTTTTTGTCTGTTTTTTTCTTTCCTCGTACCATACATCCTGGGCAATATAGTCATCATGTTTTGGAAGTACACCACATTTGCTTTTCCAATCGCTTCTGCAAAATAAATCGTTTCCCCATATTTCTCTTGCAGTTTCTGCTTCAATCTTTTTATACTACACACACTTTCGCCTCATACTATCTCTGCCATCTTAGAATGCAATTCCTGCGGTATATAGAGCTCTACATCGGCTGAAAATTCAAGCTAAATGCGCAGAATTGAAAACCACTGCTGGAATCCTTCGTCAACTAGTCGTCCCTTCTCACTAACAGGTAGTAAGCGCTGGTTTGTCATGAATCGTCGCAGATAAACTTTGTGATATCTGCCCTCATCTGCAACCAGATCGTTAGAACAACTTATTCGAGTTCACACTTTATCTCCCCATTCATCATTCCTTCTTCTTCACTATTCAATTATATTTCGGTGAAATCAAAGGAAGGTAACTTGATGAAAGGGCTTTCTTGCTGGATTTTTCCTATGCTCGACTGCATCTCTCACACAAAGGAAACAGTGAGCTTTCCAAATGATGTGACGCTAGAGCGTAATAGCTCGGCAAGGATTAATCCCAAAAACTTACCCCAGTAGTTGGTAAACATCTTTTAGTGTCAGTGAAATCTGTGGCAGTTTTTATGAACTAAAACAGATTCTTTCTCTTCGATTTTGGTTTCAAGTAGTTGATCAAGAAGACCGAGTTTCCTTATTTGGCTGAACTTAAGTAAACATCCCTTTTTCCCCAACTTTTACTTTTGGATTTTTTGTGTTAAAACGTTCAGAACATGCGATGCACTCCTCGGTGACACCTCCGTCTTCCATTCCATTCTAGAATAAAAGTAATTGCGGAAAAATCACAAGGATAATTGAGTTGCACTGTCAAAAACATACTTTTTAAGGAATGTCTAAACAGTTTGTCATAGAAATTTACACATTCATATAGAGGCCATTCAAAAAGTATGTACGCCCTAGATTGATAGAAGTTTTGACCTCTGTCTTTTAAGCCTTCCACTTAAGAAATAGTTTTTAAAAGTGTATTTCCTTTCTTTATTCTGAAAACACCTCTGGTAACGCGTGGACTAATTTTTGTTCTTTAATTTTGAGTATTTCTCGAGATAATGTTACTTACTCCCTTTTGCCAAAGCATAATGAGAAAAACGTAATTTTTTCAACGAAAGAATTAAGTACAACTTGTTAACACAATTTCAACATATTTATTTCATAATTATAGGATTATTGTTTGAATAAAATTTTTACAAATACAGCTTTGAAATATATATATATATATATATATATATTTAAATATACATTTTTTGTATATATATATACAAATAACCTGAACAAAATATTGACTCAATAATTGAGTTTGGTTGGAAATTCGGTGGGAAAAATGAATTATGAAAAACTATAAACGAGACCATTCGAGGTGTCATTTACAGGTGAATCAAACCAAAAGTTTTGACGGTTTTCAAACTAAAACGGTCACAAAAAAATTTCTCAAAAAGGGAAGCAGAGGATTTTGAATATGCTATAGTACGTAAAATTGCCTTCGTTTGATACCGAATATGTTAACATATTTAAGTTAATGATATTGTTTCCAGGGTCAAACCTTAAAATGACTATACTAAATCATGTGATTACAAGTAAACCTGATAAATTTTTTTCACTGAATGAACAATTAGCTATTGTGTAGTTTCTGCTTTAATGTTTTAGGATGGCTCTTTATTTGCTTTTGTGTCTCAAACATAGCAAAAAGGAACTCATAGTGAATTAATTCTGATAAAGATTATATCTGGTCTGCACTCTGTACATAGTAATCTGTATATAATGATATGTACACAGTAACTATGTTAAGTTTGTTTACCTAAATTTGCAATCTATGCTTGAACTTTATAAGTTTAAAATTACAACTAAAAATTAAAAAAAAAAAAAAAAAACTTGATAACATAGGCTTATTTTTTTAAACGCCGCAAGCGCTCATAATCGGAAATGGAACTCAATCAATTTTGCGCACAGTAAGAATTCATCTAATATTTATAGATATAAATACAAATATGATTACAATAATATATCGGGGCGCACGGGCTGTATAGTCTTTATAATCTCTCCACTATCAAAGTGTTATTTCAAATTACAACTACATATTAAAATAAAACTTGATACAACTCCATAATCGTTCAAAAAATATTTATAATTGATAATCGAACCTAATCAAAATTTGCGCGCCACAAATATTCAATATAGCTGATATTGTGAAATATAAATAAGAAATCCATTGCATACTATATCCTGTTTCACTCGAAGGTGGTCATTTTATGTAGACGAGCATAGATTGGAATCTGGAAGGTGTCGTCTCGCCCCGACTTGCATCATCACATCACGTGCGTGTTAACCGGTTAATTATCGTCGACTATTGGGGATGTTAAAACACTAATAAAATGTTATGTTCTTGTTACTCGGTTTTAGATCGGCTAATAGAGGCATGAAGCATTAAATAAATATCACGTGCCTGTTGCCTGTTATGTCTGTTAACCTGTTAATGATCGGCTAATGGGGATGTGAAACAAAAAAATGATAATTAAAACCCTCTTGGGACCATAAATATAAATATATATTTTAATATCATATAAATTTAAATCCCAAGAGAGTTCCCTCAACTTAAATTTAAAGTGCTTTTTTTTTTTTTTTTTTTGAGAATTTTTTGTAATTTTATATTTTTTTATGAAAAAGCAATTTTCATCTCTCCCAAACATGGGAACAACACTTAATATTCAGTGCAAACCTAACTCGGTGTACTGGGTATTGGGTTCATATACGTTGGTGGCGAGTTGAAGCGATTGAACTCTTAAGTGAGCCCCGAATTTTTTTATGAAGGAATGTCGGATTTAACACCATCGATAACGTTAACGACTGGAGTATATTTGTTCACAAGGCTTTCACGGGAATCAACCTCGGCCTTTACCTAAATTAGGCATAATATTGGCGTAGGGTAAAGCTGAGAGAATACATCTATTTTCTCCATGTCGATTTTATAAGGACTATTTCGTTATAAGGGTCTAAGGGCCCCATAAATACTACATAACTCCCACTCCTGTCCTTTGATCATCTCACTGGTCTTGACATACTGATGTGGCTATTTGAAATCTCTCGTCTCAAAAATTGAGCCATCTTGCCTTCGATTTTTATCCTCCAACGACCCTCCTTTAGGAGTGTAGCAGGGACGATCGTAGCAAACCTGTTCCAACCGTCATATGTTGCGTTAATATACAGGGCACGGTATTTCTCCGAAGAGTCCGTCAATATTGCCCTGTCTTAGCCACTAGCTGAGACGTCCCATAAAAGCGTCAATGGAGAGAGATATAAACCATCCATATTTTGAGAAATACATCCATTGGTGAGTTAAATATTTTTCTGTACATCCTTACTATCTGCGTTTTCTTTTAGGACCTGAAGCACCGGAAGAACCACGCACACCGCTTTCTCCTTTAGGGCCAGAATGTCCCAGGTATCCGTTAGGCCCATTTTGGCCGCGTTTGTTTATATTGCCTTCGGGCTTAATATCATGTCCAAATATTTTTACAATTTCTTATATCTCGGCTGCGTTTGGGCATATGAAACCCATTCTCTGCGTCTAAATTGCAAACCTGGATCGATATAATGTGGGTGAAACAGACCAACAATGGAGGGGCTATTTTTTTCACTGGTTGTGTCGTTATAGACCTCCATATAGCGATCTATGGCACTAGGTTTAATTTGACAACCTAAGCTGTGTACTGCTTTTTTGTTGGCTGGAAACCGAAAGAGACATATGTAGCCCATTTGTATAAACGCTGGCGTCGTGCATTTCCACAACACAAATAAGATACGTGGATGAGTGTTTCATCCCTTATTAGGTGGCCAAAATACTTCGACCGCTTTTCTTCTTCTATTACATCATCCACAAATGATAATGTTCTTTGGTTTTAGGTCGAACTCGATAGGATTTTCGGGAATAGCAGTGTATGTCGTAACCGGAAGGCCTCGGACTTTCAACGCGGTTATGGTTTTACCGTACGCTGGTTGGTCCGTCATGTAAGCGCAATGGTATAGCGCTTCATACTGTTGTTTGAGTATGAGGCTCTGTGTGAACGACGTTTTACCGCGCATTGTTGGTCTGCATATGAAAATCCTCACTGGATGCGTTGGTAGGCAAGTATCTAGTATCTTTGATTCAATTTTAACTTTATTTGTATTAAGATATTGGGTTCAAATGAATACCGATACATTGAAAAAGTCGCGTGTTTTCACGGCGGATGATCTCGCAGTTGTAATAGAAGCAGCAATTAATAGGTTTACCGAATCACAAGCCAATCCAGCTCGACCAAGTATAAAAGATCTCAAGAGAAAGCAGGACAAAGCAATACTTCTCCCATAGGGAGAGAGGGAAGTGGTATTAAGTTACTAAACTAAGCCACGGATAACGCTGAGAAAAAAAGGGATGACGAGGCATGGGACGCTTTAAACCAAGCAAGGCAACTTAGAGAACAAAACAAGAAATTGAAAGAAGCAGAGAACTATGGCTCTTCTCTTAGAGACTAGGTTATACTATGATACCTAATAATGGCACCGACTTTCATTACTCTTCCTATAAAGATCGCTCTATTTTACGAGGACTCGGTTAAGCTGATTAAGACTCTTTCGTTTCCGGAAGAATGGGAGGTGCCTATAATGAGCGCTACCATACTAATCACCTGGTATAATGTAACAAAGAAGAAAAACCTATTGGTTTTTCCCAACAAAAATTCCGTCAAATTCTGGAAACTACGAATCTGCTTCTATACTAGTAGAATCGATTAATAAATAAACTTATTAAAAAGATAGGCCCTACAAACAATAATGCCTTTTCAAGGACTTTACTTGTGCTTCTGGGTTTCCAGCAGTAAAAAACGTAGAGACAGGAAAGCATGTTAATCCCTACCTTGTGAACATCGCTGGAGGAATGAACGTTTTTTCGGCTATATCGGCATTATCAAGAATATGAACGTAGGCAGTTTCCAAGTACCACTCCTGCTTACCATTTCGCTGGGTGATGCTTGACCTGATGACATAACCAACTGGAGTGCTGATGGACCTGTCTACGCTGCTGACCAATTGAACGTACGCTCATTCCAATCAATGGAAATATATGTTTGAGACACACACGGAGATAGCACAGACTTCAACAAATACGACCTAAGTTTTCGAATTGGCATTCGCAAAATGAAATGAGGGTTCCAGTAAAGCTAGCTACTGATACGAAAAGCTGCCACTCTCTTTGAATGATTTGGTTTAAACAGCAGCCACCAAACAACCTCATGAATCTTGGACGTGATGGTCTTACCGCTGCACGCAAGAATCTGTGATACAGCATACGTCACCGTTAGATATGCGCGCTTTTTGAAGTCATGTATAACAAATGAAATGGAAGCTATTCATGAAAAGTGTAATCTTAACACATATCTACTCGAGCTCACAAGTTTGTGGTTGGTGCCTCAAACACAGACTGATATAGCCAGGACTTACCACAAGCTCGTAGAAGCGAAATGTGACCTAGATCACACAAACGAGTCTCGTTTTGAAACGGGCGCCGAGCATGACTTTATCGATCTTTACGAATATAGACCAGATATTCCCTGCCTTGCTACAAAATTTGATCATCAATACCATAAACAACGCTGACTTGATTCATGCGAACAACAGTTTGCTTTTTAATGCTGTGGTCAGAGACACCTTCTTCCTCGGTCGCCGGTGCTAGGGGTTGCTTGGCTGACTTACCTACAACATTGAATAAAAAATTTATAATGTTTGTCTGGATCCAAAAAAATCTAACACTTCCGAGGCCATGTTTATGGTTACTCTAAGATCCTTTTTTCAAACAAGACCAATATACATCGCACCCGTTCGTGATATCAGGCCTTCTGGCTACGAGCGGCATTTCGAATTGACGACCATCGACACATTCTGCTATATCCTTCCAGGCGATTGTGTTCCGTTTTTGTATGTAGCTCCCGTCTGGGTAAAGCACTGGGGCGTTGTCTACAACTAGAGCGTAGTATACGTCAGAATCAACTTGCAGGTTGGGTTTTCCGTTCTTCATATGCGGCTTAAACGCATTATGCCGGAGAGGCTTTAACAGCTTTTTTTAACAGCCAATCAAGGATATATTTTATAACTGTATTAGTCTATAGAGGCTTCAATAACCTTCTATTACCAGCTTTTGGAATTGGCTCATCAAAGATGTTTTTAACGACATTCTTGAGGATCTCAAACTCAGTTTGCTAGATGTATTTATTCAGCTTTTGCTTCTCATTTATTGTGGGAATTTATATCCCGATATACCTAATCATACCAGTCTCTAAATGAATGTTTGGACCAATTCACACAACACGCAGGCAAAATCTCTATGCTTACGCTCCCCAGAATTTACAAAGCAGAATTGCAGACTTAGTCCCTACACCACTTAGCCTACACAGAACTGGTGGCTTTCTACCAAGATGTAGCTGCTGGCGACGTGTTTCACAATTTATGTCGACACATTTTTCATGACATAGTTTAAAAGTATTTACTTTCAACCAAGGGCATCTATTATCTGCCTTCATCGTTAGTTTTAACCTGGCCTGCTGTACCGGACAGTGGGGTGTGTAAATTTGCAATTACCAATTATATACCTACACGAAACTGTCCTCAGGTAGATTTAATTTTTCCCACTTTCCCAATTGTTTATGTACATGAAATCTTCTTTGGCTACATTAATAAATGCTAATTGTTTATCAACATGAAACCGCTTTTGCCTACATTAGTATTTGCCCAATTATATATGTACCCGAGGAAGGCACCAAAAAGTCTTATGACCCTCACCACTCCGGATTGTAAAACCCCACTATTCCCTGGGAGGTGCCACGAGTGCCTGCGAGGCCTTCATGGCCGAGGATAAAAGCCCCGTCTTTAGTATAGTCACTTATGCTGATCTGGCAAAACGTCATTTTCCCAATTCATGTGTTCAATCTGATCTTTTGGAGCTATCTGATACGGAAAATGATGACAAAAAAAAAATCGAGAATTTCGGTATATTTATTTTATTAGTGTTATCTGTTAGAAATAGTTTATTAACTTATACAAAATACTTTTAAATATCCAGTTACAAAGTTTCAGTTCGTTTTCAATATCCAGTTACAAAGTTTCAGTTCGTTTTAAATATCCAGTTACAAAGTTTCAGTTCGTTTTAAATATTCAGTTACAAAGTTTCAGTTCGTTTTGAATATCCAGTTACAAAGTTTCAGTTCGTTTTGAATATCCAGTTACAAAGTTTCAGCTCGTTTTGAATATCTAGTTACAAAGTTTCAGTTCGTTTTAAATATCCAGTTACAAAGTTTCAGTTCGTTTTAAATATCCAGTTACAAAGTTTCAGTTCGTTTTGAGACCCGTCATCATCTTGAGACCAAAGTGAGCAGTAGAAATTTATCCTTCCAATAATTACTCAAAGGCCTATTTTGAAAATTTTAAAAATTTGGTCAAGTTTGGACCCTTTTCGGCCCAAAAACCCAATTTCTCATGTTCAGTTTTTGTCAGATATTAATTATGTTAATAATACATAAATAATAGTTCAATCAGAATAAATTTTATTGCAATTTTGCCCAGGTTAACTTTCCTGGACTAATATCAATGGTGTCCATTTTACTTGGCTGGAAGATTTCCTTAATTATTTGGAAGCAAAATGTACATATTCGTGTGGGGCAGTTCAAAAACACAGAGCGCATGTTTATGTCATATCAAACATACGAAGGGTTCAGAATTACTACATATTATTATCTTTATTAAGACGACAGAGTACCTGCTGTCTTCTGGAATGTCTTTTGTTTTAAGTAAGAGATTCAACCAGAATGTTTTGGAAAAACATTTTGTGCGCCATCGAAGTTTAGAAGAAATGATAGACTTATCATTCATCAGTTTAGTTTTCAATCTAACACTCTGCGAATGCAGCGATCTGTTGTACCTGTTTAGGATAATATAAAGAGAACACACAAACCTAAGAGAAAACCGTGAGAGGGATAGAGTGAGATTGTTATATTTAACGTGGGGAGTCAAGAAATTTCCGAGAAAATACTTCCAAATGGGCCCACGTGGCGAGTCTTGGAGTGCTTGGAACGCCCATATGCGCCTACGAAATTCCCTCGACCAAATTGAGCTGGATTTTACTAATTTTGTGTTGATGTTTTTCTGTGAGTTTCTTTTAAAAAATTTTTATTGCTTCCAAGTTATTTATTTATGCATGTGACGATTAAACTAATACTTAATTTTAAACGTACACTATTTCTTTTATCCTTAGAGTATAACTCATTATGGCATAATATGTTGCGGTAACTTCAAGAATATAAATATTGTTCTCTACTTGATCAGGTAGCCAATTGCTTTCTGTTGATAATGTATTACATGCGCCGCTCACCCTTATCCAACTGTTGATAATGTATTACATGCCGCCGCCCATTCTTATCCAATTCTGATGATATTCTATTACATAATCAATCTCTCGTTAACCACCGCTACTGCTCCTACTGAATGGAAGCAAGCAAAAGTAATTCCTTTCTTTAAATCTGATATACCAAGTAAGTTAGACAAATACCGAAAAATTTTGGTTCTTCCAGTCGTCTCCAAGATCCAAGAAAGACTTATCGAAAAATACTTACTTCAGCATATTCAGTCATACTCCATATTAAACAGTTCGGATTTAGATTGGAAAGTATACTGAACTAGCCACCAAATACTTCTTAGATCGCATTAGAAAAGAAATGGACAACGGCTAACTTACCAGAGTTTTTTTTATAGATCTGTCAAAAGCGTTTGAAACCATTAGCCACGGAGTTCTACAAAACAAGCTCCCATCCTATGGCGGTAATTCATCTGAACTAGATTGGTTTTCGAATTATTTATTCAATAGAAGACAGTGTGTAGTTTTTGGTGACAACTGTTCGAGTTTCCGGCCAATTACCAACGGTGTTCCACAAGGATCGATACTTGGGCCGTTGCTGTTTCTGGTATACATCAACGATGTAGTTTCACATATCATTAATTATAAAAATATCAAAGACGCAGACGGTTCTATGAATTTCTGTAGTAACTCAGATTCAGCGGGGTGGTAACGGTCGTCGTAGTAATAGTTGTTGTGATCGTGGTTCCGATATGGTGAGTGGTGGTTGCAACGATGGTAATTTTTTGAATGATCGTTATACGATCTTTCTCGATTAATAATTGGTCTATCATGATTCTTATATTTTGCGTCATTTGTTTGACGTGTATTCTTCTAATTTCGATTTAAAACCTTCTTTTGTAATATTTGTTTCTTTATCTTTCTTATATGCATTGATTTTTCCTTCGATGTTTTTATCCCAAATTTGCTTAACTTTACCTTTGTTTAACTTCACTTCGTTGTCCCATTCATCTTTTACAGCTTTATGAAAACCTCCTTCTCCTACTTCACATTTATCTAATAAAAACATATTAAACTCGTTATCGATTTCATCTACATTTTTTTTGGTTATTTTCACGTCGATTCGCTTGAATTTCCATTTCCGTTTTCATTTTTGCGAGGTCTAGCTTTTGATATAACTTTTGTTCGTTTTCGTTCATAGC
>JAUZNK010002541.1:0-11408 GCA_035046665.1 Euphysa ruthae
GTATATTTTTAAATTAGATAATTTTCTTCTTTCATGAAAAAATGTTTCTGCTTTGTAGACTTTTTTAAATGTGACCTTTTTCAGAACGCAGAATTTGGGGGATAGGTGAGCATTTTACTCCTTCTTAGATTTTATCGTATATACCTACTTGTATTTATTTTATGCCTTCATTGATATAGAAGAGGTTGAGCTGAAAGTATTTAAAAAACAGGGCTTGACAGATTTTTAGAATAAGGGTGGAGATCGATACATGCCCCTCTTCATTTTATGCTCAAAGTTAATGATTTTTTTTTTTTTTTTTTTTTTTTTTTTTAGGTTATTAGAAGTGTTGACTCTACTGTCTAAACGCATTGGTTGTTACAAAACGACACTATGTTGCCCAGTTGATATGCAGCAATATTGTGGCAACATTAACTATATAGCTGAACCTAATCAAAATCATTGTCGTAATGACTTGAAGAATCACGGCAATCCGGGATTCAGAAAAATCGAAAGTTTAGTTACGGGAATGCATGGCTCTAAAATATGATAATTAAGTCAGAGTTTGAAAATATTGTTTAGCTATTTGAAGTTTGCCAAAATTTATGAAATTGACATTCCTAGTGAAATTTTTCGGGATTTTAAAAGTTTTTAATGCAATAGGGAATTCCCAGGCTGTGAAAATTTTTGATTTGTAATGATATTCAAGCAAATTTAATTAACACAATAATGAAAAGAATTGCAGTAGATATGCTACAACTCAACTTGTAAGATTGTAAATAATACTTTTGTGAGAAGTTTTTCAAAATCCATGAAATTAGAAAAACCTTCAAATTGCTGTTTAAAAATATAGCTTTCACTTGAAAACTCTTATACAAAAGTCATGTAAAAGTCTCACACTGAATATCTTACTTATTTATTAGTTTAGCTGTATCTTCTCAAAAAAGGTAATTTCATAGATTGTTTAACAATATCTTAATTATCTCATGGATCATAAATGTATGAAGAAATTTTCGAACTCTGGTTTCTATTAGTAGCAGAAAGTTACACCTAATTTTTGTTTTAATTTTTATAAGTGCTGAAGCATGG
This sequence comes from Euphysa ruthae, assembly GCA_035046665.1. Classification (NCBI taxonomy): domain Eukaryota; kingdom Metazoa; phylum Cnidaria; class Hydrozoa; order Anthoathecata; family Corymorphidae; genus Euphysa; species Euphysa ruthae. The sequence continues at coordinate 1,069 of JAUZNK010002541.1, forward strand.
GCCCATGTCTTTAACAAATATAGAACTCGATCAACGAGTCAATAAATTTCTTTTAATTACAATGACTTTAAATTACAATAATTTTCAAATATAAAAATTTGTTATTTAAGACTGTTTTTAATTGTTTTTCTTAATTTATTGTCTTGAGCAGTTATAAAAAAGTAGTCGTATAACACTGGAAAGTTTTATCCATTTGGGTTATGAAAAGGAATACAGTTTATATGAGTTTAAAGCTAAATACCACCTGCTTCATATAATACTTGTTGGTTTTCATTTTTCTGGCCATTTGGCTGACATAAAAAAGTTTGAATTCTGGAAATCTGCTGTGAAAGGCATAGACACTAAATTATTTTAAAAATATTTTATTTATTGTAAGACATTTTCTTTACACAGAAATTTTTTTGGAATAATCATGAAAAAAATAATTACTTCGGTCTTTTGTGGCAATGTTATTTTGCAAAAATTCTTTTAAATAATATTACAAAATTTTTAGAAGATTAAGCTGCAGTGATAAGTATTTCTTGAAAGAACGTAATATAAATAATTGTTTTGGTAAGATAATATGAAATATAAAATAAAATTGAGTTAATAGTTTATAATTTTAGCCTAGATATTTTTTATAGAATATAAAAGTATTGGTTTCTAAATTTATCTATGATTTTTTTATCTAATTTGCCTCCATTAGTATAAAAATTAAATTTGGCAGGCTGGAGCATTCTAAAGTAGTTACTTATCAATTATCAATTCAGTTCTTATTTTTTAATATTATAAGTTTATTATGATTTAATTTATATTTAATAACCGTAGTTAATTTTCTTTATAATTTTTTTTATAGATAGATATACATCTGCTATCTAATATTTCATTTCTTTTGTCATTTTTTTTTTTTTTTTGTCTACTGAATTTGGCATGGAAATCTTAAATAACTGTTATAATTTTTGTATTATGTATATTATATATTATTTTTCTATTTTTTTTTCTACTATTTGGTTTTATTAATATATTACACCTTGCTTATATAAAAGTTTGCTTGTAATATTAATTTTCAAATCATCCTACGCGTAACACTGTCAATTAAGTTGTTCAAAAGATCTGGCGTATCATGACCTGTTCAAAAAATATAAACAAAAAACAAAAGCTAACTATTTGGAAATGCAGCTTGAAATTTTCAATTGCTATCTCTTTTTTCAGGTTAAAAATCGTTTTTTTCCCCTAAAAAATTACAATTTTGTTATTTTTACAATTTTATTAAAGATCAAGTTTAAATATAAGGGAGATATTTATTTCACATATTAAATTCATATAACTTACAAGTTATTCCTAAAACTTTATGGCTACTATAAATTTACCTGTTTTGGTGTTGTTTTTATCAAGTAGTTAATGGTGTTATATAATATATATATATAAAAAAAATTCGAATTTGTTATAAAATATTATAAATATGAGATTTGATTTTATTGGTGCTGTATTATTTAAATTATCTTTATGTTTATATTTATGAGGCCATGTTTGGTTATTAAATTTGCTTATGGCTCTTTTTTTAGAGTGTATTTTAATTGTTTTTCTAATTTCTAATAGCCTAGCTAGTGGAATAAGTTCAGACTTTCATAGAAAATGTTCATATGATAAAATGTAAAATTTATGTTATAAATGTAAAATTTATGTTATAAATAAATGAAAATGGCTGTGAATTTTACTTGTTTAATTTTATGCAATTCAATTCAGATAATAAAGTCTGTGTTTTGTTAAAATGCTTTTCTCAAAAATAAATAAATAAATAAACCCCTCGTTCCCCTCCACCATAATCATCCATTTCTTTTTTATAATATTTCTAATTAATAAATGAAAAAATTATAATCAAGTGTGGATTAGAGAGCAGCTGGTACATGATGTACTTGATGTATGGCAAGCCAAAATAAGCTTTGAACTGAACCCTTTTGGCAATAGCTAACATAAATGATTCATTAAAATTTTTGTTTCATGGTATTTGTTGTTATTATGTTTTATTTTATGTTATCAGCCCTCTGAAGTTGAAAAATCTGCAGTGGCATTTTTTTGCCTTCGCAGATCGTTGACATTATTTGTTGTGGCATTTTCTTTGAATTTTAAAATTTATATATAATGTCCCCTTTATTTTCCCTTGTAATAAATCAGTGATAGTTATGATATATATGTATATATAAATATATATATATATTATATATTGTGATGAGAAAACCATTTACTTAACTTAGTCTTGTTATTGACACAGGAAATGAAACACAAAAATGAATCAGCAATCACAAACACTTTAAAAAGGTAATACGGTACTCTAGCCAAGTCGTTTGTTTTGCTAGTCGTCATAAATTGTAAATAAAGATGGTATCTCAAAATAATAAAAAACGGAACAGGAACAGAGCTGATTTTATTTAAAGCAATGTTTACACTACTAAGAATAATCAATCTAATATAAGACTAAAACAATGTATGTAGTATTCATTTTTTTAAATGTTTTATTTTTTATCAACGAATGAAGAACATACAAAAACAAAGGAAATAAAAACATAGACACTTGAACTAAATAACAACAAAACAAAGGCAATTATGCAACTGCTACACCTATTCCTCATTTTGCATTTTTGATAAAATTAATGTGTTTTTTATTTATACACTGTGTGATTATGGCATTCTATTGCTGCAATGCTTTCATGAAAAACACGTATATTTTTATATTTTTCTGGATTTGTATATTTGTTAAATTAATATTTGGGAAAGTGAACAAGAAATGGTGTGAAAACAAAAAACTCTCTTCTTCTTTTTTTATATTAGTAAATATTAGTTACAGCATATAAATATGAAGAGATTATTTCGCATAAATACATTGAATATAAATTTCTTTAAATTGCATTTCATAAAACAGTTTAATAATAGCTTAGTTTAATTTTTTTTAAATTAATTAAATTTAATTAAATTTTAATTTATGTCACTTTTATTTTTAAAAGTCACATTTGCTATCATGCTTTCTGAGAATCGAATGTCTAAAAATAAATTCAGAAGGCTGTGTTATTTTTAAATTTTATTCTAAGATATAGCATGCACTGTTCTTTGTATTTTTTTCAATTGAAGAATGTTTTTTGAAACACTTCTTCAAAAAGAACCTTTATTTAAACTAAATTAACGAATACATACTTATAATTAATACCATTTCAATGTTTGAAGGTCTCTTAATAATCAAATCAAACTTTATAAAACTCCTTTGTTATCCATGTTTATTAAGTAAGTTCATTGTATACGGCCTCTACGTTAATTATTTGCTTCATATTTTTCCAGCACATTATTATAGCAATTGTGCTACTTGTCTAGAATGAGGTATATTTTTTAAATAAATAGCAGCGTTTCTATCCAATTAATCGCAAGATTTAATACTATGCGTAGCTAAATATGTATTTAGTCTGAATAAGGTTAACATCGAAAATCAATTTTGTTTACGATACAAAATACATTGCAAAACGATATAGATTTTGAAAAGCTGTTAATTCTTGACTCTGAATTCCCATTTGAATTATATTTTCCAGGCATTTTCCTAGAGACCAGGTAACTCAATATTAGTTTTGGCTCACAGGTTACCTTGTGAGGGGGCGGTAACAGCTTGAACCCAATCAACGAAAACATTTGAAGGATATTTTTATGGTAATTGGACTATTTTTCGACCCACAAAGGGAAGTTCAGTAATATTTAGGGAGGGTGTGTAGGGTAGTGTGACAGAGCCTGATTTTTGAAAAAAAATTCTTGTTCAACAAAAAAGGTTCTTAAGGTTTTTCTAATTTGTCACATGATTTTAGTGGGGATGATTCTCTAACATCCTACACAAATTAGGTGCCTGAGAAAATACTGTTTATCAATTTATGGCCTAGATAGCTCTTTACAAATCAGAAAGCCTGATTTTTCATAAATTAATATCTGCATGATATCTTAACCCTTTTTAATAAATTTTTGAATGGTGACGTAATACTATAAAAAAAACAAAGTAAAGGTGTTGCTAGTGACTAATTTGTCCATCGGCATGCTCAAATTTTGTGGTTTTTATGGAAAGCTGTTAAGCAATTTTTTTTTTTTTTTTTTTCAAATTTTGCATAAAGCTGCTACATGTTCAAAGAAGGTATCTCTTGATCCATATTGAAATCTTTTCTGAATTAGAATTAGCAGAATTCATTTAATTTTTTGACTAATAAGTTTTATTTATTTTTCTGAAAAACAGATCTGTAATTGTTTTTCAAATTATACATGAACTTAAAGAAACATTGAGTGCATCTTCATAGTTAAGTTATCACTTGTTAGAATCTTTTTTTTTTTTTTTTTCATGTCCCTTGGCCCAAATTCAGGTTCAAATTTTTTTGTTTTTCTGCAGCTCCCTACTTTATTTTTTTTTTTTTTCAAATTTTACATAAAGATATAGTCACATTGAGTTAAATTTTTTGAAGGTGGAATCAAGATTTACTGTGCTCTATTATTTATACACTAGTTTAAACTTTTTTACATTTTTATTAAATAATAACCAGAGCCCATAAGGTTTACCAAAACACAAACAAGATTTTCGAGTACATCCATCAGACCAATATATGCATGGTTTTTATGGGCATAAGTCAGCTAGTCAAATGTAATTTCTTCTAGCATACTTGAAGGTATATATTTCAGTTATTTTTTTAAAACAATAGAAACGGTGTGTTCTGTTTCTATCTCATTTTTGCTATTTCTTAATAGGGGTCCACACCATTGTTGGTTTGTCTAATGATAGTCTTGTCTTGGAAATTTATTTTGACATATGCAGTAACACATATCAGATAGCAATCCTCCAATAATCACTCTTCTGTTTTTAAGTCGCTCCCATTAATTTTTTAATATATTCTTGCGGATTTATATTTATGATAGTTGAATAAAAATGGAAACAGTCATTGAACAACAGCGCAGATACCACGAAGAGCGAGAAAGACTTGAGGATGCCATGACGAAAGAACTTGTCATGAAAAAAAACAGTTTAAAAGAACAGATCAATTCTGATCACCGAGCAAGAATTATGTTAGACAGATATGTACAAGTTACAGGTTAGTTTGAAAATAAGCCCTCTTTACCCTGAGATTTCTCTGACATTCAATATTGTACTTTTGAAATAAACTTCTCTAAAATCAAAAATTTGTTTTGTCAAGTCCTCAATCTGCCTTTTGACAGAAAAATCAGGTGGGATTAATAGGACCCGTAGACCAAAAACTTTTTTCATTTGATGAAGTTGTTGGAATCCTATATAATCACCTAATTTTGTGTGCCTATCCATTTTTAGTTCGTAATGCATTTCCTTAGTTAAACTTGTTATTTGTTTTTTTTTAACATTTTGCACAAAAGTCATAATTATAAAAAAACTGTGAAATTTAGATTTCTCATAAAAAGTCTTGTTTTTCGTCACTGGATATTATAGTAATTTTAGTCCTATAACTATCATTTTTTAAATTTTTCACAAGGTTAAAGGAGCACAGGGAAATCTTTTGGCCTATATGATCACATGCTGAATGTCCTTGTTCAGGGGCTTGAGCTAAAACTCTAACCAAAAACAACAAAAAGCAACGTTTTTATGTTGAAATTTAATATAATAGGAAATACTATTGCCAATAAATTGGACATGTTTACAATTTTTTTTTTTTTTTTTTTTTTTTTTACGAAGTTAAATACCATAGAGGGTTTTTTTTCAACTTGAACAACCTTTTATGTTTGCTATTTTAAAAATTTGTTAGAACTATAAGCTAGGCCTCAAATGGTGGCATTCTTTACAATGTTAGAAAATATTGGTACTTATTTTTAGTAAAATTTCTTCTTGTCCAATATATAGTAGATTTAAATGCTGGACTTAATTTCTTTATTGATACTTTGTTTACGGGAAACTTTAACTGTATCAAAGATTGGCTGAGAATAGAAATTCTATTAATCTGACATTTGGACTTATTTTTAGTTAAGTGTAATTCAAAGTTCAAAGTTTTGCGTTGTTATTATTGGTAGTTTTTCTATGATTTTGCCCTATGATAAAAACATATATATTAGAAAGTCAATGATGTAGTTTAGTGGAATTATGTATTTTTTTTATTCATTATAAATTATAAAGGTATAGCTTATCATCTTGTTAAAGATTTGTAGGGTTAATCATAAAATAAATGTTCCAGTTGTTCATTAGTCACTATTGGGTTTGTTTTAAGTCAAACCCATTCTCCAGTTATAAGTGTTATTATTATTTTTAATTCTTCTATATAATTTTTTTTAAAGACTTCAGAATTTTTAATGGATTTCACTCTTTTTTTTCTTCTTTTTTGACTTAACTCTAGCTGAAGCCAGGGTCAAATTTATTACTTTTATGATGATTGACCCTGGCTAGTGATGAAGACTTGGTATGAGCTCTTCCATAATCATGTAAAGCTGGTTGACACATTTTCTAAAGATCTTTGGAATGTTGAAAGAATTTCGTGGTTACTGTTTACAAAACAAACCTAGCTGAAAATACACAGTTTTCTTTAGATTGCCACTGTAATTTAAACTTTTTGGCGCTTTGAATTAAACAAAATGTATTTTATTCTTTTAAAATTTTTATCTTCAAGAAAGAAGGAAATAATTTAATTTTAAATACATAATCTTTTTGATAACTGTACTTTTTAAGGGATGAAAATTTATATTTTTGGTGACTTAAGTTAATTTTAATGATAAATTTTTTATCATAAATTAAATATATAAAATATATTAAAGAAGGCTTTAAAATTTACGTATTTTTTTATTTTTTTTTCCAATTTTTTCTTAGAAAATCTGGAGAGATTGTATGTTGATGAAGATTGTCTTCGAAAAGAAGAAATAGCAATGTTATCTGGGCCAAATGAGTTTGCAGAATTTTATGGAAGGCTTCGAACTATTAAACAATACCATCGAAAATATCCTAATGAAATTTCTGAACCTATGCAAATTGAGTTTTTTAGGTGAAATTTCTTTCCCCTTTAAGTCAATTCTTTATTTGCCATTTCACCAAATTTATAAATATATAAACATATTTAAATAAATTTCATGATCCTCTACTCTCCATAAAACAAATAAACAGTATTCACAATCATCCTTTGCAGTTCCCATATTTTATCATAATAATTTCAAATTAATTATTAAGTTAATCACTACTGCATCAATCCTGAGTATTTATGTATGCTATATAGTATATGGATGCTAAAATTTTATTTTTAGTTTACTTTTGAACATTGAGTTAATAAATTTAAAGTTTTTTAAAATAACTTAATTAATCTGTGCACTTTTTACAAATACATAGATATGATTTAGTGTTTGAATTGATTTAAAGCTCATTCTGTCGTTTACTGCACAAATAATTTATGCATGTTGAACCCCCAACAAAGCTGGTGAGGCGTTTTACGTCAATATGTGGTTATGCACTTCTCTCTCAAAAAAATTAGGAATTTCAAAAAATGTTTTCTAGTCATTCAAGTGAAGGTTTTCAAATTTAAAATTTTTTAAACCCTGTCACAGCTCTGTTTTTTTTAATCAAATTTTATATACTTTTCCCATTTATATAAGATTAAATCTTTGATTGATTTGGTGTGAAACCAAGTGACCATGAAAGTCACAGGTAAACCATGAACAAACGTAAAAAATTTTTCTTTTCTAGGTACGGGTCATTAGTGGATTTTAGGCAAATTGAACTTTAGTAAAAAATTGGCGAAGGAATCATTTTCAATTTTTATGAAAATAAAGAAAATGCCTGGAGAAATGTTTTTAAATATTTATTTAAAAGTAGCTGACTTTTGTTTGTTTTCTAGAAATAAATTAGATCCTTCTACAATTTATATAAGCCTTTTTTAGTTGCTGTCCAAAGAAATTGGATATCTTTCAATAGCTGGTTACTACTGAGGCATATCACTCTTTTATCAATGTTGGTCAACCACAGCCCATATACCCATATGCTCTATGTCATGCTAGAGAAACTAAAGTAACACAAGATGATGGCTGTAATATTCATGGATTTTTGTGAGGTTTTTAACTCCATCAATCACAATAAATGTTTAAAATCCTCAAAACCTAAAGAATTTCACTTAACGCTGTCAACATAATCTGTGTCAAGTGTAAACATGCAACAGCTTGTTTTAATACCTGTAGAACAGACAAATACATTTAATATATACACTCGTGTTCTTTAAGGTGATCTCACCTAATTTTTTTTTCATTATCTTTCTCGATTACGCACTCCATGTACCAATCTCCAATGGTGATGGTTCCACACTGTAACATCTTGGTAGTAGTTGTAATCCCATAGAAGTTTTAACACGACTGAATTGTGGTGATAAAATTGCTATTTTCGAAAATTCCGTCAAAACTGCACAAGACCTTAAATGAGGTGAGAAAGCCTGTCAAGACATTTTTTTTTTTTTTTTAATGCACCAAAAATCAATGGGAAGAGAAGATTTAGCCGCTCAAATGTCAAAAAATTTCGTCCAATTACGCCATTTTCCAATTTTTCTCATGATATTATGTTTTTAGTTAAAATTTTGTTTGGTATTAAAATGCTATTTCTTTTAATTTTTTACGCAGGTTTTTTTGGAAGTTACATTTTGCCAGAGCTCAGACTCCTAGTTTGATAAATTTAGTTCAAGAATGTTATTTTTCTGAAGAAATTTTTTCTTTTGTCAACTTCATCTCAACCTTTTTATGATAATATAGAAGCCTGACCTTTTTGTTGTTTAAATATACTTCATCAAAGCAGGAATATCAGAACTAGTTTCATTACGCTAAAATATTTACTACTGACTGTGTCCAAACCTGTATTACCTCATATTGATAAACTATAACTTTCAAAATTCAAATTGAGCGTTCTGTGTGGCGAACTAGTATTTTTACATCGTGCAGTTCATATAACAAGTTCAACCAATAATACAAACCTTAGTTACCCATCTGCGTCAGCTAAATTTCTTTAGTTATCTCCAGATATGGCATATCCGCAACTTAGAAAATTAAAAGTTGATTTTTACAAAGAACATTTTGGGATTAGCTTCTATGCAAATTTAATATCAAATATAGTAAATGTGATAATACAGTTCAAAATAGTACAATAAATAATTATAAATTACTAGTCAAAGATTTCCAGGACTGATTGTTAACACCAAAATACTGATATGAAGCAAACGATAGTTGTGAATATTAAAAGTTTAAAGGACTGTTTAAGTACTTTCAAATCAACAATATCTTATTTGTATGTTGTTATCTGACAAAATCGTATTTTGCTGAAGCAGTTTACTCCAATCTGCCCACCTACGACAAGCAATGGTATCCTCTTGGTTAGAGTGGAATACCCAGCCAACATTTGATAAATCCAAGAAAGATTTACATGTGCAATATTTTGATTTAAAAGCAGATGATAATATCACACAGTGTCAGAACGAAGTGATGAGATAAGACCACTTTCAGCTGTAGACAATAGTTTAAAAAAAAAAAAATTACCTATGTTGTTAAAAAAACCTTATGAAATAAACTTTGAAAGTAAGAGTGGTCACCAATGAGGTGAAATAGATAATGGAAACTGTTTTGATATTAAGGTTTATATGTACAATTTACACTTGTATTTTATTGGTTTTAAGATAACCAAAGGATTATTTGTCTTACATTTTCATATCAAACAGTTTTTCTGTAGCAATCATTTTTAGTATATTTTTTATATAGGTTAAAAGAAGCTCGAGAAAAACCTGTGGATGAGCAGCAAGCAATTGTAGAGTTTACAGATGAAGAAGGATATGGTAAATATTTGGACCTTCATGAAGCATACACACAGTACATCAACTTAAAAAATATTGATCATGTTGATTACCTAACGTATATTATGACTTTTGATCGTATCTTTGAAATACCCAAAGAACGGAAAAATTATGAATATAAAACTTATTTGAATAATCTTTTAGATTATTTGTATCATTTCCTTTTACGTGTCAAACCTTTGAATAACATAGATAAGGAAATAAAAGAAGCTCTTGAAGAGTTTGATGAAAAATTTGCTGCTGGGACATTTATTGGTTGGCCAAAAGAAGCTGGAAGTGCTCTCATTCATGCTGGTAAGTACTTTTATTAAAACTAAAAGTTCATTTTAGCTATTTTGTGCAAAAATTGAATCATGAGACGGATATTCAAAAAAAACATTTTTCTTGCCTTATTAGATATCAAACTTATATTGGCTTAAAAGCTGAGTAAAAGATTTGTTCAAAGTATTCATCTTGAAATTTAATATGTTGATTTTTTTTTTTTTTTTTTTTTTTTTTTTACATTACAAAAATTTGATAAAATATAAA
>JAUZNK010002543.1:0-23871 GCA_035046665.1 Euphysa ruthae
TATGTATGTATATATGTATTTTTTTTTCTTTCATGGTCATTTTAAAACTACAATAAAATAGGAGACTCAGAAATAAAAAAGACTTTTAAAAGATTGCATTCAGGCAAAAGAAAAAGATTCAAAGGTACACTAAAATTTCTTCTGCAGCATCAAATTATGAAACACCGAAATATTTGAAACCAAAATGTTCAGCATCAGTAAAAAAATTGAAATTCAATGAAAAGGAAAACAGTGACACTAATGTTGAGGATTTTGATTTTATTATGTATTTTCCCTTGCTTTCAGAAGCAACAAGTTTTAAAATATCATCACACGTGTTATGAGTGGAAGGTGTGTCTTTGGAGTGTTGCTCGGCTGGGACTTTGTCAAGAACTAAATGTTTTGTGTGGTAATCCAACTTGTGACCGGAAACAAAATTTTTTTCATAACCAAAATAAGAAAAAAAAACTCAGAACGATGATGAAACATTCATAAAAAGAGTAAGAATCCTATTTGATATAAAGACAGGTTCGATTGAATCAACTTGTGACATACCACATTTATTGGTGATGGTGATGGTGAAATCTTGAAACAATAATAACTATTTATCATGAAATTTTTGGATCACATCTGAGATATGCATGCCAAGTGTGGGGCAGGCTAGGGGAGAGGCTCTAGATAGATTACTTCATTACAAATTACAGCTTTAAAACTAAAATATTTTGTGCTTTTTTTCGAACCAATATCTTATATTTAACTTCAAACGATTTACGAATTTATGAACTGATCAAATATTTAAATTGCGGTTTTGTATGGGACCAGCAACATTCACATCTACCAGCTCATTTTAAAGATAAGTTCTCATCCAGAAAAGTGGGTAGGCTTAACCTAAGGTCAGTTGCTAGCAATGACTTGACAAGACCGCAAAACAAGACAGCTAGCTACCTTCGGGTTAAATTCAATTATATATCAGTGTATTTTTACATGGAATTAATTCTGTTTCACTATTTGTAATTGTACCTATGCTATGTTTACATGCTTAAGGGTTATATGTAGGATATCGTAGTTTCAAATTGTTTTTTACAGTCTATATAGTGTTTAATACTTACAATATATTGAGCAATTCTTGAATTTTATACTTTGAATAAACCTGTAGTATGTATAGCTAAGCATGAAATATATATATTTTGATTCATTGAGTTACTACAGCACTAGTGTCACTGCTAAACAACACGGTGACAACGTTTCGATTAAAAAAAGGAGAGTGAAGCGGTGTCATTGTCATGTACAGAAGCGGGTCGGTGAGCGACTCTGAAATCTAAAAAAATGACACAAAGGGCGTTTAAGTTATGGTAAAAAGTTAGGTGGAACAGGAAATCTCACAGAAAAAGTGATACACGCACTCCAAAATTGTTACGGTATGGCAATCGTCAAAATTTTGATAACTTGTATGCGGTGAAAAAATTAGTCACGCGCCGCTGTTCTCTTCCACTGTTCGGAAAGTGTTGAAAATATTTTTTTTATTTTTTTTTGGTTAACATTTTTATTTGTCAGAATCTAATGTAAATACATAATGTAAGTATATACAAAATGCCAATATAACATTAATGTTAAAAAAAACCATAAAATCATAAAAAGATACTGAGGAAGTCAAAAACGATGTATGCTAGGGAGAATTTAACGATCCTTTCATAAACCCACTTTGTATGTATAAAGAAATACTAAAATTAAGAAATAGATTATCAAAAAAAAAAATATATATAAACAAAAGTTAAATTAAATGTTGCTGTTATTAAAAAAAATATATTAACACCAGGAAACATAATTGTAGATATAAGGTTTTAGACTTTATTCAAATCATTAACGTAAATTAAAAACAATAACGGTCCTAAAATAGATCCTCTTGGAACTTGACATAAAATATCTAAAATACCAAATCTTTTGCATTTAGCAAATTATTTCCTATTTTAGGTAATTATTAACACATTCGAAAATTTTTTCTTTTATCAAATAACGTTTCAATTTCGATAAAACAATTTCATAATTAACTGTATGGAATGCTTTTGAAAGAGCGATAAAGACCCAAAGTAGAAACCGATATTTTCAAAAGAGTGAAGTGAAACGAAACAAGAAATCGCTTTTGTCTGCGTACAAAGGATTCCTGTTGTAGGTATCAATATTATTTATTACTATGTTACCACAACCCCTACCAGAAAAATACAATAATGACAATAAAATTTTTTTTTATCTTTATAGAATTTTGTATCGCCAATTGGCCCAAAAATTTATTTTTGATTTGAATAAACTAAGATGCTTTTAATTCTTGAAATATTGATGCAAAAGCTTAGTTTTTGGTACAAGTTGCAATTACGCTGATAAGAAATCATCAACCAAATTGAACGCCGCCGCCAGATTTCATTTTTGAACCGTCGTGTCTTGTTTACCAGGCCAGATTTTTTTTTAACTTTTATTTATTTTGTGTTTTTGAGTAAGATTTTGGATTGTGAGCCCATAAAATATTTAAAATCATGTAAAACAAAGAAAATAATAGTTATTGTTATCGACTAACTGCTAAATGTGGAGTTGGCACAGCAAAACTCATTGCGTAATGCAACCCAATTCGGTGGGTTGAATTGATTGTTTGGTTGAACGAATTTAGTAAGCGAAAATGGGCATTACTCCAAGATCCTCCATATTGGTGGGCCCTTCTGGAAATAATGTCTCGACGTTAACTATATAACATTTTCGGCCGAGAAAGTTTTCAAACTTCGAGCCTGATTTCTCTGTATCTTCAAGAAAAATTATAGACTAATAGCTATCTTTTGAAACCTCTTTTAATTTTATACTTCATCGATCCTCGTGTCTTTTTGAAAAAATGCCTAAATCCAAAAGAAATAAAGTCATTACCTTAAGTAGAACGAAGAAAAAAGGCTTTGAAACAAAAAAAAACTTTGTAGATGATGTGCACAACTGTTGCGATGAGTATTTGTCGATATATGTCTTTTCTGTTGAAAATATGAGAAACAGTAAGTTGAAAGATGTTCGCCGAAAATGGCTGACCAGTCGTTTCTTCTATGGAAAAAACAAGGTTATGGCTCTCAGTTTAGGAAAAAGTAAAGAAGACGAATATAAAGAAAATTTACATAAGATTTCATCAGAATTAGTTGGAAATGTTGGAATAATGTTTACAAAAGAGCCACAAGGAGTTGTTGAAAGGTGGTTTAAAGAATTTTCTGAAGCTGATTATGCAAGATCTGGTAACATTGCATCACAAACAGTTGTGTTGCCAGAAGGTCCCTTAGATGAGAATGTATTTCAGCATTCAATGGAACCAAATTTACGTAAATTAGGACTTCCAACAGCACTTCAAAAAGGTATTATCAATTTAACCCAAGAATACACAGTTTGTAGTGAAGGTGATACATTAACACCTGAACAATGCAGAATATTAAAGTTATTTTCGTATGCAATGGTTGATTTTCACATAGTTCTAAAATGTGTTTGGCATTCAACTGGCGAATTCCAAAAGCTTTAATCCATATAAGCTGTAAGAAAATATAAATTTATATTTTTAAACACCTTTTGTTTAACTTACGATACCTCGTTTTAAATATATAAAAGGTTTTAATAATAGACTCATAATTCTTTTCATTAGATATCTAGGAAAAGGAAGCAGAGCTGTCAAACACAAAAGAAATAAAATAAAATTCTGGCAAAGTATTTATTCCAAATTGAATTAACCTATGTTATGTCTGATTAGATTGCCAAAAGTTATAAATCAATTAATAGTAGTTTTTGAATGAAATTTTGGTTATGTAGGCTTAGAGGCCATGTCAATTCCCACCTTTTTGGTTTTTAAAAAATCATTGAGCTGTTTTAAAGATATTCAATTCTGATTGGTTAATGAGATGTGAAATCTTTGATTAGGTTCCATCCAACATGCTTGTATTTTTAATGTAGGCCCAACAAAGCTTTAGGCTAATTTTTTAGAAGGGCCCACGGGTTTGGTTCTGGTGTGATTAGAGCTCCCTTGCTATTTGAGCTTACTGTAAAGAAAATCATTGGTCTTTTAAAGGGATCGAAATTGGACCTCAGTGACAGAAACCAAAGTCTTAACATGAATAATATATTGAGTAATATTTGACATAAATCCAAAATATGTTTCATGTAAGTTAACGTAGATTTCAATTAAAGATCATGAACTTCATTAAATATGTAGAGCTATTGTTTTCGTGACTCATGTTTTCAAAAAGCCCAATTTGCCATATTGTAAAACCAGAATAGCAAAAATAAAAAGAAGTAGGAAACAGGAAAGCGCCACAACTTTTCATAAAATGTTGATAGTCTATTGGCTAATCCAGATATTCTCTACTGGGAGCAATGATTTTTCTCTGCAACATTCCACTGTGATAGTTTTGGAAAACCCCTACCCTCTCTCCACCTCTTCAGATTGTCATAATAAAATCATAATTTAAGAATTGAGTAGAAATCCAGGATATATTTATAACCATTTATTCATGACCAAAACTATTAAATTTTGACAATTGCTATTCAAATGCCACAATCAAAAATTTCTTTATCCTATTGGTACAAGAGAGTCAGTCATGTTTTTCTTAATTTTTTTTAATAGACTAGTATGTTCAACGGTAAAAGTAAAACATTGTTAGAGAATTGCAATGAAGGAAATGCTTTATCACTGTTTTTGCAAGTTGTTTTTATTGCGCATTTTAATCTGATTTAATCGTTTTGTAATTTAAAAAAAAATCATTGAAGCCCATTTGTAACTCATTAATAATTAAACTGCCCAGATTGTTAGTTCATATTTTTGTTCTAGACAATAAATAATTTTTAATTTTCTTAGATATGTTTTGGAGCTTGTTTTTCTTCTTCTATTTGGAATGTTGTTTTCATAGTTTGACTTCAATTTACAAAGAATTTAAAAAAACTTATTAGTTTCTGCATAAAGAAATCAGCATTATCGTTGTTGTTGTTGTTGTCATCATCTTCATTATGATTATTATTGTTTGCTTTTATAGAAAATATCTCAAAGAAAATCAGTGTTTACTGTAAGACATAGTCTTTAAATGTTAACGTACATAGCAGACAGGTCTTGTCGTTTGATGAAGTGTTGGAAAAAAAATTTTAAAGCTGGATGACCTTTCTAATTTTGATCTACTTAAGTTAATATAGGAGCTGAGTCCTTTTATTCTTTGGCCAAGGTTAACTACCTTTCCTAGTCGAGTGAACTTCCTTTGTCAGACACCAAACTGTTCAAAAATAAACGTAAATAAATCAGAATGATTTCATATTCTGCTGAAAAATTTATTTAATAATTTGAGCATTAAAAGCATAAAAAAAAAAACCCATTCCATCTAAATTTTGTTATAGCATTCTGTTGTACAAAATTGGCTCCTCAGCAAATAACTCTTTGTGATTGAGCGCTATGATTTTTATTTTGTTAAAGATATTTGAAATAACAGAGTTAGGAAAATTTCTGTTATGTTTATAATTGCTCAAACTTTCAATTCTCTTGGTAGACTTTATAAAATAACCCAGTTATTATCAAACATTGTGAATATATAAAGGTATTTGTTGATTTCAAATAGGAAACGCATATGAAACAGTGATGTAATCAAGCTAAATTAAGTGATATAGGCATAACTTTACTAAATTTATCATATATATCTTTAGGAAAAAAAGATTATCTAACAAAAGTAAAATAAAAATCATGGCATTTATTTGAAGGATTTTATTCTTTGCTTAACTTAGAAAATTGGTTAGACGTTCCTTTGAAAATAGTTTTTGTAAAATTCCATGTTTTCGTCATTTTTTCAAAATATAATTTTTTTTTTTAAATTTTACATAACGCTTAATAAGACATTTTTGGTTTCTTTGGTTTCTAACTAATCTTTACCATCTAACAAAATTAGCAGAATTTGTTTCGTTTCGTTAAAATGTGTAGGAACAAAGTTTGATTCTGATGATGTTCTGCTGTGAAAAGTTGCTTCAACTTCATCCCTAAAATTTTTCTGAAGAAAATTTTTGATTTTTTTGTCCAAGAAATTTTCAAGTTTTAAATTTTCTTATTTGAACTAGTTTTTCTACCCGTTTAAAAAGAATGGGTAAAAAATTTTAAATATTCTTAAAAGTGTTTACTAGGAAATGATTTCAAGAGAGGTAAGTTAAAAGATTTTTCTCAAATAGTTTCAAAATTGCTGCTTTTTAAGGATTTTATTCATATTTTTATTCATAAAAACTGAGTTCAAAACAGGTCAAATAATTTTCTAATAAAAAAAAAATTTTTCTCTTATTTTTCACAAGAATTCATGTGTAGATTTTGCTAAAATGTTTTAAGAAATAAAAAAAAAACTTTTTCTGCCGGTTGGTTCTTTGTTTGATGAACACAGGTGTGAAAATTTACGAAATATTTGCAGAGCATTTAATTGTAAATAAGTGTCTAGTTTTTTCACTTTATCATCTTCATTAAGCTTATAAACACATGCTCCATATTATAGTGTGACAGGGTATTCCAAAAATATCATTGGAATCCAGGCAATATTCACAAAACTTTCTCAAATTTTGCAAAAAGTTAGAGGACCGTATTTGAGAATTGCTTGATCCATATTGGGAATTGCTTGGTCCATATGACCTGTAAAAAATTCTTTTTCCCAAGGTTGACCCACCAGGGTCAATTTTGATATAAAATAGGAATTTTTAAGATATGTTCTGGTTTTGTTTTTAGATTTTTCCAAAGAAAATGTTTTCTGATTTTTCCAAAGTTTTGCATGTTGTTTTTTATTAATTATGGCATACATGTTGTCCACTTTGTCAGATCCTGGCCCAAGTTATTTCAAATACGGTCCACAAATAACATTAATTTTCTGATGAGGAAATGAAAATATTAGTTGCAATTTAAATAATCATAAATTATGACATTTTATTTCTCATTTTGATTTAGGCTAAAATAATGTCTGTAGCAAAATCAGCATTTAGCAGTGATGAGTCAAAGATGTATGAAAAAATAGTAAGCACAGAAGTTTTTAATATTGAAAATCCTTATGTGTATTTTGATATAGAAGGTTCAGTAAAATTTATAAAGAATGGAAATTATATAAATGTTTCTTTGCAGTTTCCTGATGATTTGATTGCATATTCTAAATTTGTGGCCGTAAATTTAGAACTAGAAATAAACCGTAAAGTATTTATTCTTGCTGACACATCTTATGGAAGCTGCTGTGTTGATGAAGTAGCTGCAGCTCATGTTAATTCAGATGCTTTGATTCACTACGGACATTCTTGTTTAAGTGGCACACAAACTTTGCCAACATACCATGTTTTTGGAAAATGCGATATTGCAATAAATGACTTTTCTTCTAAAACTTGTGATTTCCTTAGCAATAATAAAGTTATATTGATATATGATGTATTATATTACCATATTAACAATATCTTTGATCAATTTATTTCAAGTTTCAATGGATGTATTAGCATAGCACACATTATGATAGACTGTGGTGGTGGAATGAAACTTGAACAAAATGATAATGAATTTATATTTCTTGGAAGAATGTTTAAATTAGAAAATGATTTATCAGAATATAAGATATTGTTCGTTGGTAGTGAATGTCGAACATTACAGAATATCATTATGCGATTTAGTAAAAACCAGGTTTACTCTTATGATCCAAAAATGCTTGAGTTTAGACTTGA
The DNA here is from genome assembly GCA_035046665.1 of Euphysa ruthae. Taxonomy (NCBI): domain Eukaryota; kingdom Metazoa; phylum Cnidaria; class Hydrozoa; order Anthoathecata; family Corymorphidae; genus Euphysa; species Euphysa ruthae. Next base: position 7,690 of record JAUZNK010002543.1, read on the forward strand.
AGATTTGAACGTAAACAAAACTCTCATGAAGCGATATTATCTCATTCAAAAAGCTAAAGATGCGCAAATAGTAGGGATTTTAATGGGTACTCTCGGTATTGCTAGATACAAGGAGATGACACAACGACTTAAGAAATTGTTAAAGAATGCTGGAAAGAAATATTATACATTTATTGTTGGTAAAATAAATGTTCCAAAGCTTGCAAATTTTATGGAAATTGATATATTTGTAGTGGTAGCTTGCCCTGAGAATAGTCTTATTGATTGTAAAGAATTTTATAAGCCTGTTGTTACTCCGTATGAAATGGAAATAGCTTGTTTACATAACCGAAATTGGACTGGTGAATATCTTACAGATTTTCGTGATTTATTACAGGGTTCACCAGCTTTTGTAGAAATCACGGAATGTGAAGACCTTGAACCTGAATATTCTTTTATAACAGGAAAAATGAAGACAAATATTCACGTTTCTGAAAAACAAACAGATATTTCTTCTTCAGAAGTTATGTTGAGAAATGACAAATCTCAGCTTATTGTTCAAGAATCATCAAATGCTAGTGATTTCTTACTTTCCCGTGCATGGCAAGGTTTGCAAGTCAATTCTGGTGACACTGAAATCAAAAAAGTTACAGAAGGAAGAACTGGAATAGCAATGGGATATGGGCATGAAACAGATCATTAATGTTTTTTAGGACATAATATTTTATTAATTAAATTGTTTTCCAGCAAGGTTTACTTCATGCAAGCACTCTTCAATAAGATATATTCACCATTCTATGAAATCCAGTTGAAGTATCCAAAATTTAATCTAGCATTGATTGACAATTTTTTATAAAAAGAAACCTATTTCTTTTTTTTCTTTCAATTAAGATAAGTGTAAGTGTACTATAAAGTTTTGAGGCTGAAAATTCAGTTGTCAAAATCCTAAATCAATACTGAAAACATAAATACTGTTCTACAAAAAGAGTCTGTTCACTCATCATTTTGACTAAAACTAATCTACAGATTTTCCAAAGATTTTTTAAAACCAAAATATTTGGAAAACTCTTGCAGCCAAGGCACCAAAGTATCTTTCCGAATATATTAATTGTAAATATTCTGTCAGATTTCAAAAGAGTGCAAGATCACTAACACTTTAATATGTGTGAAAAACAATTTAAAGATAATCGTGAGAGTAAACAGGTTTTATTGAAAAAAATTAACTATTGAGAAAGTGTCGCTTTTACAGACTACGTACGTTTACACTTTTGTATGCTTTTGGAGTGTCCCCTCCACCTTAGAGACTGCATACTTTTTGAATAACCCCAATGGGTAACTTTGTGAATGTTAAGTCTATTCTGTGATTTTTTTACCCTTGGAAACATTTTCTCAATCTTAGAGCCTATTCCAGAGCATTCCTGCATTAAAATTGATAAAATATAGCTCAGTGAATCTAACTTCTGGTTTATATGCATAAATACAAACATCTTTCATCACTCATTACTTGAGAAATAACATTTGTATCATTTATGTTATAGTTTTAGAATAACTAAGTTTTAATTTTATCAATATTATTTAGTTGTTGCTTTGTGAAAAATATGTTTGTAATTTGCTGGAATTTTGTATGTTTGTTATTTCTGAATATTTTGGATGCCAAAAATTTATATTAGGATTAGACCCGTGACCTGAAAAATGACAAATTTGGGATAAAATGCCTTTTTTTTTTTTTTTGAGAAATTTCATTCTGATATGCAAAAATTGTGTTTAATGTCAAGTAATATTATTACTGATTATTTTTGTATATTTATCTTTAAAAAATGTATCTGTTTGACGATGTTCAGTAGATAATAAAATTTTTTTATAGATTTTTATTTCTTCTCAGTAAAAAATTAATAACTTGTTATAGCAGTTCATAAAAGTTGTATTTGAAATGGAGCGCAAATTTTTAGAAAAATCGATTTGTTTAATTAATAAATTTGTTTAAATTATGCGTACTAATTAATATTAATTTGTATAATAATAAATTTTTTAACCATGCTATGAATTCAGTGACAGTTCTTAATATTTGTTGAATAGTTTTTCCTAACTTTTAAATAAAGGTAAGTGTTAATAAGCCAATTGACATGAAAAAGTCCGATTTTTGAAATAAGCTCTTCAGTTTAATTTTCTAGTAAGCAAGGCAAATATGTACCAAAACTCATTTTCATTTACCAGAATGTGTAAGTAAACTGTGGAAAAAAGTATTGGAGAATCTAGATAAACGAGGCAAAGTTTATATATTTAAGCCTTTACCTTAAAATTCATTGTGGCATATTATAATACAATCATTGGCTTAATCAAATACCCCAATTTAAAAAAAGGATTGGTTTTCATCATGACTTCACATATCTACTTAACTCTTAGAATGAATTTTTAAAACCTTTAATTAATCTAAAAAGGTTGGTGCATTGGTCAGCGCAAGAGTTCAAGCAGACTAATAGATAGGTAAGCAAGCCAAAAAGCAACCAAGCCAGCCAAGTGAAGCAGCCCAGAAAAAGCAAGTTAGGTAAACAGATAAAATGCTTAACCGGTAGTGCAAATCCCAATTGAGTTACAAAAATTATTAAAATTTTCTCAGTAAATCAAGAAATATATGTCTATGTATAAAAGACAGTTGCTAAATCTTAGCTCATTGCTTATTAGTATTTGAAACAAATAAATAGTAAATTCCTTTTTCTGATTAATAAATAAGTCATGACATATTTTTCTGTTTAATCAGTCAAGACATATTTTTCTGATTAATCAGTCAAGACATATATGCATGTTGTAACAGGTTTTATTTTTTGAGATTTTTCTGGATGTGATAAATTGTAAAAAAAAATCATGTTTTTTTTTTTTTTTTTTTGCAGATCTTTAAATAGTTTATATTCAATTGAACTTTTCAGATAAATTTCCTTCTAGAGCCAAATCTTGGAATCTTTAAATCCTAAGTCAAAAGCCGAGAAATTCATTAGCTGTGTTCTTATATGCAACTTTTCTCAAATGTTTTTTTCTCAATATGCTTTTTAAAAAGTTTAGTTAATAATCACCATTCCATTTGTAGATTGTCTTTTATAAGTTAAAGATTCAAAATTCGATAAAGGAGTAGAAAACATTAAATGGTTTTAAATTCATGTAGAGCATTTTATGGGAATAAAAATAATCTTAAGGCGATTCATTGACTTTGGGCCTAACTTGTTTTTATGTTTATAAAACACTCTTGTTTAGGTCCCCTGATTTAAAATATGCTGAGAACAAACGATTATCTGGAAATATGCTTTTAGATACCAGATTATACTCTCCTCATATTCTTTAAATCAAAGTTTGGTGGTTTCAAAAACCATACATTAAGCATATTTCTGTATCCGGTGTATCAGGAATCATTTTGGCCCAAATTAAACATGTTTCTCTTCATGGAAAGCAATGGAGTTTTTTTATGACTTCATAGATAGTGTTATGTGATCCTACAAGAAAAGTTTTGTTTCACGTTTGCTACTCAACCTGGAAATCCTGAAAAAAAAAAAGAATAATAAACTTCTGGAAAAATTTAGCTTTATTGGCTTAAGTTGAGAAAATAAAGGGAAATATTTCCAGCAAAAAAGACTCTGGAAATTCTCCTTTAAGATGTTACCTTGTAAGTTTTATATTATCTAACACATAATGTCTGGAAGAAAATACTTTGATGAAAAAATATTCAAACTCAAGAAAAAATCTGGTAATTCAGATATGTTTCAATAATTTATTGGCAGTCTTTTTATTTATTTAATTCGAAAAATTTTGCTTATATAAGGTTTTATCCTAAAAAATTTGTATGTATAAATTATTCACAATGCAAAACATGACTTTGCTCATTTCTTTTTACTGAAAATTTCATGTTTAGATTTTTTGCTATAGATTTTTCCTTAGCTTGTTAGTGGATATTGGCTTTTTAATTATAATTTTCTTGTTGGGAGATTGAGCTAAAAGTAATTTAAATTCCTTGTAACTTTGTTGATTACTTGTTGTTTGATTCAACTTTAGAATACACAAAAATGAGAAAGTCTTTATCGACGTCTTCTATTAATTCAGATTGCAGACATTTTGATCATGAAATGAAGCAGGTTCATCAACAAATTGCTATAGCTGAGAAATCACTTGCTAACCTCATTAGAGATTTTACTAATATATCGGTTGATATAAGTCGACTAGAAAGTCGACAATCTGATCTTTCAGTAACATTAAACGATTTAGCAGAAAATGAAAGTCCAACTGTTAACAAGTCTCTTAAAATAGTAACGGAACAGTTACACGAAATATCATCTTTTATAACTAGACATGTGAATGTGCTACATAGTAAAGTAATCCAACCACTTTCAAACAGCATCGATGATTGCAAGCGCGTTAGAAAAAATCTTGAAAAGTGCATTTCTACTCGTAAAAAGCGTGCTTTAATGATTCAACACAGTCAAAGGGATAAAACGGATCTAAGTAAGACATACGAAACAACTGTTTTTAAAATGACTAAAAGAATTAATTATCTAGAGAAGGAAATGGAAGAGTTTGAAAGGAAAAGGATTTCTCGTTTACATAAATGGTTAAAAATATACATCCACAGTTGTTTAGCATATCATGTTAAAGGGGTAGAAAAACTCACTAAAGCTTATCAAGCGTTAGATTTTTTGAATGTGGACGAACATGTGGATTTCTTTAAAAGAAAGCTATTACCTTCAATAGAAGGAGAGAGGATAAGTTTTGTTCGGTGGAATTCATTTCATTCACTCTCAGCCAAAATATAAATGCGTTAGACGACTACTATCAGGGGATCCGAAATTGCAAAATTTTTTTCACACAAAAATACTGGTTTTGTCAATTATTAAAATATAGCCTTAAATTTATGGTATATTAATTCATAGTTCAAAAATTCCTCTATTCATCGATCTTATAATTATTACACGTTTCAAATAAATTGTTGGTGTTTGATTCTTTGTCGTTAAGTCTACCAAATTCAATTAAAGACTTTCTCTTATAGTAAAGATACCCAACTTACAATACTCGTAGTAATAAACTAGTCCTGTAAAAATTTAAAATTACGAAATATGGTAAAAACGCAATAAGATATTAATGCTTCACTGAATGGTATAAATCTAGCACTGAAATTGATAGTATTTTAAAGTTCAAATATACAAACTCTTAATTACAATTATATTCGATTTAAATAGAAATCAATTTAAAAGAATTATTCATAAATATATCAAATAATAAATTAGCTACAACTAACGTTTTTTTGTTGTTGTTGATGTTCTTTGGTTATTTACTAAAGTATAAGCATTTACTAATAAAATCTGAAGTCACTCCTTTTTGGCCTCTTGCTATATGAATGACCAGGGGCGGATCAATGGTACTGCGTGTTAGGCGGCCACCCAAGGAGAAAAATATTATTAGCGTGTATCTTATTTTATTAACCACGGTTCCGTGAGCCGATAGTATCACCCGCTGCTGATTGTTGTCGGGGAAAACCGCGAAAGTGAAAAATTTTATGATTGGCTTTAAATTAAATTAAATGGCTTTTTGGTGCATTGCGCGAAATTTTACCTAATGTGATCTTGGTACTAGATGCTGAAATAGTTACTCGACTATGTAAAGTTTAAAAGCGCCTAGAGTAGGACGGAATTAAGTGGTCAATCTGCCTAATGTGATCTGGACCTAGGCATAAACGGTCTGGAAATGAAGTGTGGAACATAACGCTAAATAGAAAATTGAACTGACAAAATTCTTTAAGCCTTCTGCACGTAATGATACAACATTGTCTTGGCATAACTATTATGTCTGAAATTTTTGATAAAGTACGAACAGCTTTACTGAGCAACAGTGTAGTTTTCTTAGATGAGATTTTCAAGAAGTCTTTTGAGGTAGACTATGTTTTCTCTCTGAGAAAAACCAGTCTGCATTAGTACATCAAGGTTCTTTTTCGTTAAATCGGATAAACTTGTACCTTATTCAGTAAGTCATAAACCGCATTTATTTACCTAGAAGTAACATGTTTTCCCATGAAGTGTTTAATCCATTGCATTACATATAATGCTTTATAATATCAATGTTATTTTTCATTTATACTTTCTAGCTTTGTCTTATCAAGTTATGGAATAATTAAACAATTTGTATTTCTAATTGAGCTTTTTAAACAAATATATGTCAGTACAAAAGCAGCTGGCATATTTGTTTACATGTATCTATATAATACAAACTCAAAACATGCAATCATAAAATCATTTTATTAATTTTAGATTAACTCAATTTGGTAACCGCTTCTATTGCTCAGTATCATTAGTTATTGTAGGAAATAATCCATTAGTTGTTGTTTTATGGGTTCTTGTAAAAACATGCTTCTAATGAGCTTATAAAAAAGCTGATGGTGATACAAAACCTATTTACAATATCATGGATCAAAATATCATTGTACAGATATCTGATAATAAGAAAAAAGTTATACCAATAATCGATACTATTATTTTGCATGGCTGTCAAGATCTTGCTTTAAGAGGTCACAGTGATGATTCCCAATTTCATCCAGAAGTCGCTTTATAAAGCACTTCTGGTAACGTTGGAAACTTCATAGAGATTCTTAATTATCGTGTCAGAGGCGGTGATAATGTATTACAAAATCACTTAAGAGCATACAAGAAAAATACCTCGTATCTTTCTAAAACTATGCAGAATGAAATTATACTCTGTTGTGGTGTGGTCATTTCTGATAAAATTATTTCAGCTATCAAATCTGCCAAGTTTTTTTCAATTTTATCAAGCTATTGATGTTTCAAGCAAATCACAAATGTCTTCAGTGTTGCGCTACGTTAATGATTTCAGAACACTGTCCTGATGAGAGAGAAAAAAAACTGAAAGATGTTAGTCGAATTAGGTGGCTTGAGAGAATAGCTGGATTAGATACGTTTCAGGAGTTGTAGTTCTAATAGTTTATTCCCTCGAAGCTATAAGCAATGACCCTGGGAAGTTTGGGATAGACTAGCAAACAGCTTTATTGAAATTGCTTGCTACCATTGAGTTTATTTTTTCTCTGGTTATGACTAGGGCTGCTTTTGATGATATACATGCAGTGACTAAGATGTTACAATCTAGCAGATTTGATATCCAAAGTGGTATAGGTTTGACTCTTTCAGTAACGCCCAGCCAAATTTCGTTCTCACAGCAACGATGGCGTTTTCTGTTCCTACATGCCCGATATCGCCCAATATGTCTTTTGAATTGCGCGGGAGTGTTCGTTATGAACGTGTGCTTCTTTTGAGTCATAATGGTAGATAATAGTGAAAAAAATTCATAATTTTATCAATACCTGAAAAAGCAACATTTGTAAGAGCAACACAAAAGTTATTCACCCACCGAAGCTGTTGCTTACTGTTTGGAAATTGATAATGATGGGAAGAATGACTCTTCTATATGAGGTTTAAATAGCGGTGAAGAGGAAGACATTATTAGATGTAGATTTTTGTATTTCTACAGCATGTCAGAAATTATCTTATTTTCAAAAAATAAAACCTGCTTGTCCTTTCTCTTTCTAATTATTGTTGTTGTCTGTTGTTGAGAATGAAACTAAAATTGTCACAAAAATCTCCACTAACAATTCCTGCTGGTCTTCATCACCAACAAATCACTCGTCACCATCTGGTTTGCCAAAAAACTCACCCAAAGAGGATTGGCGAAAAAACGGTTATGACAAAACTTAACATTTCAGGAAGAAAATCAAAGAAAAGTCAGCAAAGATTCAAAAGAGACAAACAGATTTTGATGAAAGTGATGCTGATGAGAATCAAGTGAAAGTGGACCAAACCTATACCAAGATCTTTCCGTGAAAAGGTTGGCTGCTTTTTCCCTGTCGCGCCTTATTTTAGATACAAAATCTTTGATCATTCTAATTTCAGAAAATATGTACTTTTTTATGTATAAACTCAAACAACCTTAGAAATTAGTACTTAATGAATAAACGTGTTAGAAATTGTTTGCTTTTTTCATAAGATACCGGTTTCTATTTTGAGGCAGATAACTCCAAATATGGTAAAGGTAGTCCTTTTTTATATGTATTTTCTCTAATTATTCAGAACAATTCTATAACTTTATATGTATATACTTATATTTTTACTTATATTTTATAAAACTTGTTTGGAAGTTGATTTTTATAGGAAATATTTGTAACTTTCCATAGTTTTGAGTTTTGTGACGTTATTTTCAGAATTTTTTTTTCAGTAGGACATTCACACCTTTCTAGTTTCAGAAAATATATAGTTTTTTTTTAAAAAAAAATAAACAAAATATGCTGACATCAACAGATTATTACTCAAAACAACCAAGAAATTAGTCAGTAGTTTTAAAAAACGTTTGTGGTTTTTCAAAAAACGCCGCTTTCGATATTTTGCCCGATAATTCTAAATAAGGCAAAGTTAGACCTTTGATTTTTGTATGTAAATTTTAAATATATTTTCTAACATGTTTCAGGACAGTTTCAATACTTTACATCTGTTTGCTTTTAAAAAAAAGATTGCTTAGAAGTTGATATTTTTAGGAAATATTTGTAACTCCGTAGTTTATCAGCCAGTTTGGATTTTGTGACGTCATTTTTGGACTTTTTTTTTCAGAAAGACATTCCATGATCATTCTAGTTTCAAAAACTATATACTTTATTTATATTTAAATCAACAGATTATCACTTAAACACCCATAGAAATTAGTAGGTAAAATAGGGTTAAAATTTACGGTACTGAAAGAGTTAATCCACTCTCTGATTAGTCGAATTACTGCTATTAAACAACGTAGATAGTTTTCACGATAAGTGGTATCATGATGCTAAATTTTTTGCTGAGCAAATAGGGTTGATGGATGTAGAAGAAGAACCACTGGGAAACAACTCCACCGTGATAATCATCCAGCAGAGAATACATCTGAGTACTTTAAACGAGTATTAACCCTCTCTGCGGTTGATCACTTAGATGTAGCTCTTTTTGATAGATTTGGTGATGACAGTCTAACTTTGTTCCATGGCTTGAGTATAATCCCAGACAAAATAACTTCTTCACTAAACGACACAACTGAAGAAAATACATGGAGGTGGAGATTTAAGGTCTTTACTGATTTTTTATCAGGATCTGCCAAATCCTTTGGCTTTAGATGCAGAATGTGGGCTTTGTTTGGGAGAAGTATTGGACTACTACTAATGAATCCATCCGATAAAATGTTACTAATACTTTGAATACAAATGTATACTTTTGTCAATATTTTTGTTTGTTTGCAATTGTTATCAACTTACCCCGTAAGTTACTATATGCATGTTTGTGTTCTGTTTCAACTTCTGGCGACGGGTTTGCTCACCCGTAAATTACTATATGTATGTTTGTCTTCTGTTTCAACCTCTGGCGACGGGTTTGCTCACCCGTAAGATACTATATGTATGTTTGTGTTCTGTTTCAACCTCTGGCGACGGGTTTGCTCACCCGTAAGTTACTATATGTATGTTTTTGTTCTGTTTCAACCTCTGGCGACGGGTTTGCCCACCCGTAAGATACTATATGTATGTTTGTGTTCTGTTTCAACCTCTGGCGACGGGTTTGCTCACCCGTAAGTTACTATATGTTTTTTAGATGAAAAGTCTGAACCCAAAAAATTTTTGGTCCACGATAAAAGAGTTGTACCCACCAAATGAAAGTCCCAAAGTTAGAAACATCCGATGACGATGAAACTTCAAATATATTTGAAATTTGAAATTCTTTTATACGTCTAAAAAAATGTAATCTGGACAAGACCATCGTTTTTCGTGAGAAGAATAACCAAGCCTTTTAAATTCGATTTTCAAAGTTATTCATTGAGAAACAATTATAGCAACTTAAAACAAATAAAATGTCGGTTTAGAAAACCTCCATTCAAAACTATTAAAAGATAATGCTGAATATATTTCAGAACCACTGGGTCATATAATAAATCTATCCATACGCTCTGGTGTTGTTCTTAGAGATTCTGTGTTACCTGTCTTATCAAAATTTTTAGAAAAAGTGGTACATTTCCAATTGATGAACTACATTGAAATCAACATTTTTTTCACAAATCTCAATTTTGTTACTGAAAAGAGTATAGACTCGGGGAACTTGGTAGGAACAATCTTTATAGATCTCAGAAAAGCTTTTGATACCATAAATCACTCAATTATCCTAGAGAAATTAGAATCGTATGGTGTAGTAGAACAAGAATATATCTGGTTCAATCGAAAGCAACTCGCTAACTACAACAATAACCATTCAGCTTTGTTTTAGATAAAATGGGGAGTACCACAAGATTCCATACTGGGCGCTTTGTTTTTCCTTATATTCTTCAACGATATATCAGGTGTATTTGAGTATTCGGACATTCTATTATATGCCAATGACACCGTTATATACTTATCAGAAAAAAATCTCCAAACTATCGAGAGTAAGGTAAACGAATAACTAGTTTTGTTATCTAGATTCTTTGATGAAAACGATTTAATCATTAATCTATGCAAAGGTAAAACGAAAAGTCTGTTGTTCAGCACGCCAGTTCGTATGAAAAAGACAAGAGGAGAACTTCGTATGAGCTATAGTGGACAGGCTATATATTTTGCAACCGAGTACATATATCTTGGCAACATCGTAGATCAATTTGTAACTATGTCGAAAGATTTTGACAAAAATTACAAGAAAACCTTAACTCGTCTTCGAATACTGGAGAAAAGTAAGCCATATCTTAATGATTTAGCGAAAGTTTACAACGCAATGGTGTTCCCCTTGATAACATGCCGTTCGACAACCAACTTAAAATTTAATAATTTCCATCCATATTTTACCATTAACAAACATTCGAAGTCTACATGTAATCTAAACTCTCTCATAAAATTGCCTAAAGTAAAGCTTGAAGTTGCACTTAAAAGCTATTATTATATTGGTGCTAAAATTTATAATGACTTGCCGTTAGCTATTAGAAAAACTGAAAATTTTAACGAATTTTTAACACTCTTGAAGAAATTTACTTGTAAAATGTATATAATACTAATTATTTATTATACTTACCAACTATATACTATATTTTATACGAATGTTTTATTTTTCATTTTATTTTATTTACTTTTTACTTTTATCGAGCAGGACTCACATTGATAACAGTTAGTTTTTAACTGAAGTGGCTATCCTGTAAAAAATTCGTTTATAATAATATAATAATAATAACAATAGTTGTGTTCTGTTTGGACCTCTGACGCCGGGTTTGCTCACCCATAAGTTACTATATGTAGGTTTGTGTTCTGTTTCAACATCTCACTCGGTGTTCTGTCCTGGATCCAACCCTGCAGTGTAGTTTACCCAACACTAGTTATGTTATATATTATTTCATTACAATGTGTAGCGGGTAAAATGTGAAATTTTTTTCTTAATGAGTTTTCAAAATCTTCGGAGAGCTGTAACATTTGAGTAAAGCTCACAAAAGTATTTATTGTTTCTTGCACTTTTTCATTTTTGGAATGAAGATTTACATTAGTGAAATGTCTAAACAGATGTTTTTAACACATCTTTTTATCTGTTACTTACCTGAGATAGCCGGCGTGTAAAAAATATGTGTTCTGAGAAAACGCAAAAAGAAAAGTGATATAAATTATCATAATATCAGACAAACTATAAACAAGTCAAAATCACCCATAAACACATAGAAAAATGTTAGAAACCACATGACCCTTATAATTTTTCTTCTTGTTCCGTCAGTTTTTCATGCTTTTTACTGCACATGACTTTTCGGCGTAGCTGCTGTTTCAGTGATTCATCTCTGTATGTTAATCGTAAAAGCTTCTGTTAGGTACTTTATGGTTCTCTATCTTTATTTTTATAGATAATAATATTTTCGACCAAGGTTAAAAAAACTGCATCACCAAATTCTAGCTGATTAAACGATATGTTTTGGTAGCCTTTCCCAGATAATTCCTTTGAAATGTTCGTTTGGATTCTGGGTTTTTTAATTTTCTAATTGCTTGTCAGTACTTAGTTCCTCACAGGCTTTATCGTTGGCTTTATCTTTGGTATAATTACTTGGACCAACTGTCACATAAAGGGTAACGAGGGAAGTGAAGATTACTTTTTTAAATATGGTACCGGGAGGCCAATGTACTAGACTTGATGTTTTTTATGTTGCTTTTAACGCTTGAAAATCTTCCGCACACCAACTGGCTCCATATCGCTGGCCGAATCTTCATAATTATGTTTGTACACATGCGAAATTTTCCAATCAGCATAACTTAACGGATCACTCTTAGGTACTGGTTGCATTAAGATAAAAACTTTACACTTTCCGACTCATAGGTTCAACATCTAAAACCTTACCGCTATCGATTGATATTGCTTTCATTACTCCATTTTGCAAGGCAAAGCCGCCATAATCTGCTATGATCCATGACATGAGATACCCGCATCGAAATCGTTGTCAGAATCTATTTTGAGTTCTTTAGCAGCATAAGGTTCGCAACCTGTTATGGTATTTACAAGCTTATCATAGTTGGTTTTTGCCATTGGTGGGGGCATATCCATAAGTGATATAAACTTCTCAATCCCAGAATGATCAAGGACCACATGGTTCTTTTATTTACATTCTTTCTCCACTGATCTTCGATTTGCAAAACTTACACTTAGATGTTTTGAAAAAGAACGTTTATTTCGCTTTTGAATTGATCACGGTATGTATGACCTAAGTTTTCCATTGATCATGGTATGTAAAACCTAAGTTTTCCAATGATCACGGTATGTAAAACCTAAATTTTCCAATGATCAGAATATGTAAGTCCTAATTTTTTAGAGATAATATTTCAGCTTTCAGTATAAATTGTTCGCATAAATTTAACGGCTATGAATTAAGCGGTTAAAGCTAAAAGCAGCTTTTTAAACATAAAATTTACATCTTTTCCTAACCAAGGTTTATGTTCTGAAAAATATGAATTCCCTAGTAAGTCATGACTTAGGGGATGCAGATGATGAATTCCCTTCAATTCAAAATAATCTTACTTCTTGTATTTTGCCTGTCAGTTTTTTTTAGAATTTTCGCTAAGAAGAATTATTTATTACCCTTACTAAATTTGGTCAACTCTGAAACAGTCAAACCTAAAACAACAACATTTTAAATTTAGACATTTTTCTAAATTTTTCATCGGAAAAGAATGGAAATGCATTACAGCTAATAAAAGCACTGGCATAGGAAATTTATTGAAAAAATTAAAGACAGAGGGATGTATAATTTTAAAACGTTATGTCATATTATATATCATCTATCTGAAAATGCACAGAATTTACTCCCATTTAAAAATTACAACACAATGATCATCCATATAATTAGTATCTGACTAGCAGGTAAACCAGCGACGCAGGAGAAAGTCACTTCGCTATTTGAATCTAGCTGCGCCCTTCTGGCTTGCCTCCCAAAACCAATCGTTCGACAATTTACAATAAATAGGTTTGTATAAAAGAAAGATTTCCCGTGTCTTTATCTGTACCCGTACCCCTCAATGTGTTGTATGGCAGGTTGTTTTGAAGATTTGGCTAATTGGTGCACATAGTAAGAAAGTTAGTTCATGCGTATGTTTTACTTTTTAGCTGTATTATATATAATACATATACATATATAATACTGTATTAAAATATAATATAATTGGATTTTAATACAAAGTTTTTCTCAAAAACTCAAAGATGAAATGAAAAATAAATTTTCGCTAGGTGTGGGAGTCAAACTCGTAACCTTTCGGTTCGTAGTTTGACGCCTTGCCAATTGATTTATACCAGTATACCGTGCTGATAAAAATTTTTTTGTTTAAAATTTTCTTTTTATTTGTTATTGCAAAGTTGGCCATTGTTTGATTAGATTAGATTGTTTAGTTTAGATTTATAATATTGATGGCTTTAGCAAATATTCAAAATATTCATATATATTTAATTTAAGAGGTATTAAACATCAAAACAGTACATGAAACTGTTTTTTCTTCGTTCAATTTAGTTGTAGTTTAAAGTTAACATTCGTGTTCTTAGAAAAGTTGCGTACTATTTTTATCGTTCAATAATTCCGTTGTTCAAAAATTCATTTTTTCAAATGAACAAATCGTTTTCAGAGATTAGATAAAAACAATTAGGATGTACTAAACAACGCAACCAATCCGGGGACAAACATCCAAATGGACCCAAAACCACCCAAACCTACTATCCAGAAGATGTTTGGGAACAATTAGGGCATTATCGGAGTACGCCCTTACGCCCAACCACCAAAAAGTGTTTAAAACTGCATAAAACCATCCCAACCATCCAAAATCTGGGGACAACCACCCATAAAGACCCACAAACACCCACCCCTACAAATCAAGAGATGTTTCAGAATAAATATGGCACCAGCCGAGTACACCCTTACGCTCCAGCCTCCCAAAACTATCAAAAACTACTCATGTTTTACCTTTTGGAAGTTTTTTCATTTTAGGAAAAACATTTTTTAAGATGGTAGACTATTGAATATTTGAATTTTTTTTGAGTCTTCAGAAAAACCTGATTTATGTACTTTGAACTATGTAAAACAATGCTGTATTATTTATGTTTTATATACATAATCATAAATAATAATTATTTCGATTTTAAAACGGTAGGTGGACTTATTTATTTTAGTTAAAATTACTAAATTTTTCCAGATTCTTACACTTTACCCTCTCAAACTTCCTTCTATCAAAAAGTTGCCCAGGGCATTTAAATTTTTATTGAGCCCTGGCAAAAGCCTATTGTCGTTTACACGTATAGCCAAAATTTTACTTTAGATTTTCGTATTTTGCTGGATTTTTAAACTTGTGTGTAAAAATTTGAAAGGAATGTGTTTTTCCCTCAATTTCTCTTTTTATATTACTAATTTTTAAATTATTTGGTGTTACTTGCTTGTTTCTAGATTATATTGGTATTAATAAGCATAATTATGGAAAAATCAGATACATCAATGAAAGCAGAGAGCCTTAAAAGGAGGAAATCTGGCCCTTCAAAGTTTTCTAAAAAGCCAACCTTTAGAGGAAATAAATTCTCCAAAAATATACCAATTCATAACCCACTTAAAATGAAAATATTTTGGTTTCTTCTTCTTCAAAAAAGTTGAAGATGGCCATGCCAACAAGTCCTGGAATAAATGTTAGTATTAGTAGGTCATCCCCAGGCACCACAAATACCGCCACCAATATTCACGGGCCCGAGCCAACCAGTACTGTATCGCAAGATGATGATGTAAATAATACTGATGTAAATAATGATGTGAAAATATTTAAAACAACTATTTTAATTTATTAACTGACACTTCAATTCTATCTTCAATTATTTCACTGTTGCACAGGCTGTCAATCTCACGCAATCTCATGCCAGTTCAATTTAGAAAAAAAGAAGGAAGGTGCGTTGTTTTAAATATTTGTCAGAAATGTAGTTGCACACACGAAATTTACCTAACAGACCTTGGGGAACTAGCTATGAAATAAACAATAGGGCTATTATTGCCATGAGAGAGATTGTGATAGGTCGCGTAACACTTGAAAAGTTTTGTGAGTTGATGAAAATTCCACAGCCGATGCATAAAAATGCTTTTGCTGAACGTAAAAAAAAACTTCATCAAATAATGTAGTAGAACGAAACTCAATGAATAATGCTGCTATTGAGCTACGCAATTCAGACTCGTTCGAAGATAACTGTAACAGGCGATGAACATGGCAGAGACGTGATACTCCTCGCTACATGGTGCTGTTACTTCATTGCTGCTGAAACTGGCAAGTGTCTTGATTACCAGGTCAGGTCAAAAGTGTGTCATGCATGTAGTCATTGGGAGACAAGAAAAAGCACTGATGAATATGAAGAGTTTGTATTAACCCATATTTTTTACATAAATCATGATGGATCAGCTGGTCCAATGGAGGCTGTGGCATTAGTTGAGTGTTTTGCCAGATCAGAAGCAGAGCGTAAACTGCGATACAAATATTCTATCAGAGATGGAAATTCAAAATCTCACCATGACATTGTGAAAAATGATCTCTATAATAGAGTTGCTGTTCAATAGATTAGAGCGTGTTGGACACACCCAAAAGAGAGTTGGTGTTCAATAGATTAGAGCGTGTTGGATACACCCAAAAGAGAGTTGGTGTTCAATAGATTAGAGCGT
>JAUZNK010002544.1:0-11406 GCA_035046665.1 Euphysa ruthae
ATTTATATATGTATAATGAAAAATGCACATTTTCAGACAAAGCTGAAACAAAATATGAAAAAGTAAATATTATTATAAACTAAATAGAAATATTAGAAATATAAAATTTTTTACGTTTAAACAGTTTAAATCTATCTAGAAACTACCTTCTTATAATAAACATCCCCTTCCTTTAGCTTATTTTTGTCACTTTTTAACAATTTTTTACCACTTATCGTGTTACGTTGAAGTTTGTTGTTCTCCACTCCTTATTATTAAACCCTTCAAAAACTTGTTGCAAGAACAAAAAATTAACTAAAGATTTTTTTGTTATAGTAAAATAGTCTATATGGCAAATGACTAATATTGGGTAAAAAAATTTTCATCTGTCGCCATGGTAACCGGCTGCTAGAGAAAATGAAATTCTAAAATAAATAAATAAACTTCGTGCTTATGCACCGGTCAAAATATCTGTAGAACAGTAAATATTCATAACACGCTTTTTTTCATTTTTTGATAAATAATGCAATGATCTATGTTTTAAGTGTAATTACTTTCATATTAATTCCACCTATTTTTACTATTGCATGCAGTGACAGGTCAAACTCACCAACTTGAAAAATACCTTTTAATATATATAACCCAGGCATCATGTTCAGTTTTCCATATACTAGCAAAATTTGATACTGCAGCCATACACCAAACTGCAACCATTGGGTAAGTTTGGATTTTGACACGATTTTCGTAACGTCCGACCCATTCAAGTTTTTGAACTTCTATTACGCCATACACATTTTTAATGTTAACTTAACTTTTACTGTCACCATTGCCTAAGTAATTAACATAACGCAACATATATTTTTCAATTGAATGTTCGAAAATTCTTTCTAAACTAATTCTTTCCATTCCACTGGCAGATCCTGTGCAGTCAGTTAAATTTGCAGATGTGACTGCTTCTCCTATCATAGCCTTACAATCAATCAATCATCAAGAATTTTGTCATTATCGATAGATATTACCGTAACAATACAATTAATTATTTGAAGTAAAGCCTTGACGTTGCCATGTTCCATTGCACGAAATACTTTATCAACAACGGTGTCACTGTCATTTCTGATCTCAAAAGCAGCATCTGACAGTTTCCTGAGCTACTGCTTATATTGCCTTTGTTTTAATTCTAGCACGTCTGTCATTATTGTTTTAAGTCATTGCATAGATGGATCCCAAAGAACGCAGCTTGTTGCTAAACTTAATCGTTTTTTAATATAAAAATTACTTCCACGTTTTCTAGATATACAAAAACTTTTAATAAAATTTCATATTGTACATTTTAGCTCCAAAAACTCAGCAAGTCCATGTCATCTATTCAATTTGATAAAACAAGGGATATTTATTGTCTGTGAAATTCAGGGCATGGAAATATTTTAAAAACGTCAAAAAGCTCAGCATGCTATAACAATCCACAATCCTAATATTGTAAAATAATTTTGTTTTGGTGACGAGGCATCGATTTCTTAGCGTTTGGATGATGATATTGAAGTATTTATTACATCAGAATTTCAGTGACAACTAGCCATGACATTTAATTTTACAGGAGTAAATAGAGTATTTACAATGGATTGTTTATTTACAACCCTATCATCTTTATTTACGTCTTTCTTAATACTGGAAAGATCTTTGATCTCTTCCTAAAACGTTTGGTTCTATACTTTACACTGGCATCTCTGTCAGGACCCTTGTTATATTTACTTATTTTATAAATATTACACCAAAAGGGAAAAAAAAAAACAGCAATTGTTTTGACCAATAAATTTTTGCCTTAATAGTAGTTTTGTCAAATAGCTTATAAACATTAGAAACAAGCAGCAAAATTGGCAAGGAAGTTAGAAAAAAACTGCGGATAGTAGGGAATTTGTTTATTGAGGTTCAAACTTGTTTCTAAGGTGTTTCTCAACAGGTATCCTGACAAAAGCCTTAAAAATATCTTCAAAATAAAAACAAATTTTTTTTTTCTGTTTTCAGTTTCGAATTCCTCATTAACTTCACTACGAAATTAAATAAATACATTTCTTTAAAAATTTTGGGGGTTTTTCCCCCTTAAGATAGCCCTGCTGTTCGTTTGTGATGCAAGAATGGAGTTACACAACTCCATTCAAGTGGTTTCTGAACTTTCCAATTAATATAAAAACGCTTGGGATTGCTTGGGACAGTTTCTGAAAAACTTTCTTAGAAAATTGCTCTTAAAGTTTACGTTTTCGCCTCTTGTAACCTTAGTTTATTATAGATCGATTTAATGAAGAAAAATTCATCACGAGTTTTCAGTAAGCACTTGCTATCCAAATGACATTTTGGGGGTATTTTGAAGCAAAAAATAGCTGATTCTTCAAAAAAGTTATTTTTTTCTACACAACATAACACCATCTCCTATTTTTAAAAAAGAAACATCAACTCTTCCGTCGCACATTGCTATTTGAGTCACTTTCTTGATTCCATCAACATCAGCTTGTTGGTCTTTTCGAACAATCTTAGAAGCATCGTAAACCATTCCTTTTTGTAGCATGTTATCTAATGCTATAATCCCACCAACGCGAATCAATTGTATACCGAGTTCGTAATAGTCGGCATACCCGTCCTTGTCAGCATCTACATAGATGAAGTCAAAACTGCCCGCTAATCCTTTATTAAGTAGCTGCTCCATGGATGTTTTAGCTGGACCAATCATCTCATTTATTTTATGGTCGACGCCTGCTTTCTTGAAGAACGGTCTTCCATGTGACAGATATTCGTCACTTATATCAAGTGCATATATTACTCCATTAGCTGGGAGAGTGATTGCAGAGCTTAGAACATTATAACCTGTAAACGAACCTACTTCTATACAACGTTCAGCCTTAAGCGTTTTAAGGATCATGCGAAAAAACTGCACTTGGACGGAATCGCTTAACATCACCGCCATATGGACATTTTTTAATGTGTATTCTTTTAACTCCACCAGGATTTCAGGCTCCAACAGTGTAGTTGAAACTATATAACGATCTAAGGATGTGGAACTGTAAAACGATTTGTTAGAGGTTCTTTTTTTTTCTTCTTCTTCTTTAACTGGAAATTGTTTTGATCGTAGATAGCTGCATAAACTACCAGCAAGAAATGAGGCGACTGCTACACCCGCGTATACTGGCAAGTTATTTTTTTCCATAACTTTTACAATCTAAATATAACCATAAATTCATACAGAAACCCTTAGTATAATATATCGGTTACCAATTAAACCAAAGCCTAGATAAGATTTTCCATGAAATGAAAATATTCAATTATTAAAAATTTTAATTTAAAATGAATCTCAAGTACTTAACGCCAGAGGTAAAATTATCAGGGTCAATTTTTGCATAATTGAGCTCTTTTTTCAGGGTTTTTCAAAATAAACTCAGCATTTTTCAGGGCCATCCATCAGGGATTTTGATTGTTAATTTTATAGGTCATTTGAATTTATGTTTGGACAATATCAAAGCAATCTTCATTTCTCTGCAGCCTCAATATGTGGCATGGCACAACAAATGTCTCACTGAAAGTTTCTGGATTTGGTTTTCACTGTGGTTGGGTGATAGAAGCAAAATTAACATAAAAAAATTTTTTTTTAATAATGCTTCTTAAAACCTGCAAGTGAAGTTCCATGAGAATTAAAACTACAAAAATAAACTGCAGAACATTGAAAATTTTATAAAAATGGACTTTTTATCAGCTCACAAACAATTGATGGATGTTTTTTTTTTTTTTTTACTAGCTCTAGGCATAACAGGTGCAGTAAAAAAGGCTATAAACTTTTAAAAAAGCTGAGCTTAATTCACATTTCTTTTATTTATGATTAAAATAATCGGATGAACTTAAACAATGAAAAGCCGAACAAGATGTTTTCTAACTAAGCATGATATCCTCAATAAAACTTAAAAAAAAAAAAAACTTACTAAAACAAGTTCACAGACCTGACTTGAACGTATCCCATTTTATATACATAGTGGCTTAATCAAGTATGTCATGATTTACTTACTGCAAGGTTTTACGTCTTGTGATTTAATACCAAAAAAAAAAGAAAAAAAAAAGAGAAGAATATAAGATGAACACAAACAGTAAAAATCAAAGAAGCATTATTTTATGTACTTTAACATATGAAAAATCCTCTCAATAATAATTTGAGTAATTTTTTACAGCGTTTTGAGTAACGTTTTAAGAAAAAGTTGAAAATCAACCAAATATTGGTTTCATCAATTTACACAAAGTCTGTTGTTGTCAATATCTTAGTTTGTTGAAATTAGTTTAGTTTTACTTGGTGTAATACCATGTCATATCAATCAACATTTTTGTAGTGAAGAAACGACACAAAATAATAAGATATTGAGGATAATTTAGTCTTTTTTATCAGATAAAACAGTATGAATATTAGGTTTTTAGTGTTGTTTACCTATGAAAAAAAATTTAGGACTACAGCGAAAAAAACTATTTACAAAACAAAAAAGAAGATCAACTGGTAGAGGTAAAGTTTCTTTAATCCCCTGAAGTAGGAGACTATAACCTTTAGGTACCTTCCTCACATGCATAAACAATTGCGCAAACACTAATGTAGGCGAGGACGCTTTCATGTATATATATAATTGGGTAAAAGTAAATCTACCTAAGGATGGTTTTGCGTAGATATATAATTGGTTATTGTAAATTGACACTCCAATCTCATTTCCAGCAGCTCCGAGACCTTGGTTGTTTTTAATTTAAAAAGTTTTAAAACTAATAAGTTTAAATCTTAGCATATGTTGATGTGGCTGAGTGTGCTCACGCGTTTGGTCAGTTTGGTGGTATGAGTTCGAATCGCTATCACTAATATATCGCTAAAACTTTTTTTTATTATTTTAAATTACAACTACAAATTTAAAAAAAAAATTAATTATATAATATATAAATATATAAATTAAATATATCAGGGCGCACGGGATCTATAGTGTTTATAATCTCCCCACTATCAAACTCTTGCATCTATTTATTCCAAATAGAAAATTATAAATGATGATGATATACAGGACACAGTATATCTCCGTCAATATTGGAAAAATATAATCAAGTGTGGCCTAGAGGTAGCACTTTTTCCAATTACATTGCATTGTATAATTTCGTGAATTCAAATCCACTCGAGATTTGAAAAAAAAAAAAAAAAAAGATTTCGTTATGGATTGCTGCTGTAGCACAAATGGGAGCTTTAAATTGAGACACTGCCCGATTCTATGATAAGATCATTAGATCGAATTAAAATGGTCATAATCAAACATTGTCCTATGGTAGCCATTAGCTGAACATGGGGCCACTCAAAGAGTCAATGGAGAGAGGTATAAGCCATTCTTATTTTGCCCAGGAGAAACGAGAAAGGAAGAAAAAAGTGACTCCGAGTAAGTCACCCTTAGAGGAGCAATTGGTTGCACTAGGTAGAGACGATTCTATTAGCCCACTTTAGATGCTCAAACAAAGAAAGATGCCAATGTTGCAGGCAGAGCAAGCTTTTACCAATAGATCTGAAGGATACAATATACGGCAAGTGTTAGGTCCGTCTTCTTCCGCACTTAAAAAGAATAGGCTTGTCGTTATGCATCTTAAACTACAAGATTAGGTCTAATGAGCGCGGTGAAATTAAAATCGATGGTTATCCAATTCAAGATAGAAACCTCATGACAGCTCTCCATTATTTCGTTAAGGGTTGACGAGATTTCAAAGGCCAGGTTCCATCTGGAGCTAAAGAGCTCGGTAAATTGCTTCAACAGCAAGGGTAGTCTCTTCTATGTTTCCCGAGAGCACTCAAGCATTGTTAGAGGGTCGAATGGGTAGATCTAAAGGTTCAATACAACAAGCTCCTATAATGCTACCATCGTCACCAATAAAAACTCAGTCAAGTTTTCAAGCACTAACGTCCGAAAGAGAAGTTGATGTGTTAGCTCAAAATTTTGATGAGCACATGACCATGAGAGATAGTGACGACAAATCACAGCAACAGAGAAGTGGCATTGGGTTACTAAACCAAGTCAAGGACCAAATTTAGCAAAGAAGTCACGACGAGGCATGGGACACTTTAAACCAAGCAAGGCTACTTAGAGGCTAACGCAAGAATTTGAAAGAAACAAAGAGAATATCGCTTCTCTTAGAGACTAGGTTATACTAGGATACACAATAATAATAATTCAGTACCCTCTAATAAAGATCTATCTGTTTTACCAGCACAACATGGCACAGGAAATTACTCAGTTGAGGTGTTTCTAATCAGCGCTACCATACCTTGGTATAATATTAAGAAAACAACATACTGGTTCTTACTGCAAAGGAATTCCGTCTAACCCCTAGGAAATACGACTCTGCACTAGTAAATTTAATTAATAAGCTTCTTAGAAACACCAGCCTCACTGTCTCGGTGAATACGGTACGATGAAATCATCTATTACAATAACAAAAGTTGGCAGTTTTCAAGTCCCGCTCCTGTGAATCATTCCACTGGACAAAGCCAGTTCTGGTGACATAATCGACTGGAGGGCTAGAGGAATAGACTATGAAGCTCACAAATTGAACAAGCGCTCATTCTAATCAATCGATGTAGATGTTTGAGACACACAGGGCGATAACAAAAACTTAAACCAGCACGAAAAACGAAATGAATCCCAGTAAAGCTTACTACTGTAATGAAAAGCTGCATGCAGACAAGGTCCCCTAGGGAGGTTTTTGCCCATTTTACAGAGAATCGACCCAACTCACTCCACCAAGATGACCTTCTTTTTCTCCCACATGACAAACTTGGTCTTAAGACATACAAGTATGCTTTCACTCTGTTTTTTGTAACGATGGGCAATGCTGTCGTCCGGGTCAAAGCATACCTTTGCCGGTAATTCTGGGTGATTGCCTTTATGATGCCGAAGTGAGCTAGCCTACACCTTATCACCTAGAATTCGTGGAGCACACCCAAATTGTCATCCATTGTAGCACTTTGCAAAGTTTGATTGAATGCTATCCCTGGGAAATGGTCACGGAAGATATTAAGTTGAATGCAGTCTGGCTGGCACTACATCAACTCTCTGACAGTTTGTAGCGCCAACATAGGCTCTTTTTAGCATAAAAAACTGTCCACAACTCGCCACACACTTCCTAGAAGCATCAATAGTCGGTTTCGAATTAGCGGATATTTGACCAGGCCCACCATCTCAGCATTTCGTATGGGCCTTTTTATCATCCCATGGGGGAATCAGCCCACATATTATTTGACAAGTTCGGCGGGACAGATAGTCGAGTATGATCTTGAGAACCTTGGTTGGAACGTAGGAGCACTTCAACACAATCAATAATAAAAATCACGCCTATTGTACTAATGTACATGGATTAAGAGCTAAAAATAAACAATAACAAAGTTCGTTAAAGATGGTGCACAACTGTAGCTGCACAACTAAATGTTAATAATATAACAGTAACGAGGTATCTAAAAACTGAACTGTAAATATTATGATATTGATGATTTTTTTGCTTCTAAATTTGATAGCAGTAATTCTCTCTCAGCATTTCATCTCAGCATTTCATACATCCTCTTAACAAAAACATTTTGAAGATCTCATTATAATGTTATCATTACTTGATTTTGATTTAGCATTATTCCAATAATTCAGCATTATTGGAATAACCAAAACTAGACTCAGAAAAATCACCCCTCCCTCTGTTTCAATTGAACTTGAAGGTTTAAATCTTAAACGCACTCCTAAGAAGTGTTTCTAGGGAAACTAGTTCAAATATTATTGTTGGTTGCATTTACAGACATTCTTGTATGGATACAAATGATTTCAGCAATAATTATTTATCTTCTCTTCTGTTAAAATTATCATCTGAAAATAAACCTATATTAATATCAGGTGACTTTACCATTGATCTATTACAATGCTGTACTAATGAAACTTCTGAATTCTTAGTAACTTTTCAAAGTATTTTATCTTTTATCCCTCTTCCTTCAAGAATAACAAATCGATTTAAAACACTAATTGATAATAATCTCACAAATAATGGAATTTTATCTGGAAATTTAACTACATCAGTCTCTGATCATTTACCTCAATTTTTCATTTGTCCTGACTTTAAAAAAGCTTTTGTTCCATGTAAACGCAATATTTTCTACAAGAAATACCAATAACTGCAATAAGGATAGTTTCATCTCTGATTTTCTAGAAATTAACTGGGATGATTTGCTTAATAATAACTTTGATACCAACAATTGATTCTATTAGATCAATATATTCCACTAAAAATGGTGAGTATTAAAAGCTTCAGGCATAAATTTGAACTATGGATCACAAAAGGAATTTTAACATCTATTCAAAACCCTAACTTCACACATAGTAAACTGCCAAGAGCAAAAACTGTTGAAAATAGAACTACTTATGACCTTGAGTACAACCGTCACTAGTATATGCTAAGTAATACTTTAATTCAAATTAGCAAAAATAAATATTTCTCTTCTTTTTTTCTCTTAGAATGCCAATAATCTTTGTGATACTTTGAAAGGTATTAAAAATCTAATAAATTTTCAAACCACTCAAGTTCATCACCAAACTGTTTGCAAGAAAATAACTCTTTATATAGCAGACCCTACACATATTTAAGAAAACTTAAATACCTTCTTCACCTCAAATACTCAAAAACTTAAAAGTAACATTCACTCTTTTTATAAAATTTCATAATTATCCCGAACATTCAAATCTTCGTAGTTTACTTATTTTTCATACTGATAAACTTGAAATTTCCTCACTCATACCAAACTTGAAATCTAGAAAGGCATCTAGACCTAATAGTATACGAAATGAATTTTCTCTCATTTTTGCTAAATTTTTTAACATCTGTTTTGAAAATCTCTTCTGTTCTGCCCTTATACAAAAAAGGTTCGGAATTTTTATGCAATAACTACAGACCAATCACAATTTTATCCAACATTAGCAAACTTCTTAAAAAACTAATGTACTCTATATTGTACTCTTTCCTCAACAGTTTTAACTGTTTGACAGGAGTTCGATTTGGGTTTCGATATAAACATTCAACCTCTCATGCTCTCATAAGTATAACTGAAAAAATGGATCTTGATACTGGTCATTTCGCATTTTGAATATTTATCGATCTTCAAAAAGCATTTTATACTGTGGATGATGGTATTATAATCTCCAAATTAGAATATTACAGTATTCATGGCATAGCAAAGGATTGGTTTCAATTGTGGATCCGTGGCGCAGTGGTCTAAGGAGCTGAACTACGGAGACCGTAGTGAAAAGGTATGTGGTTCGAGCCTACTTGATGACTGCACTTACGGTGAAATCACTATCTAAATTCGGGTGAGATATTATATAGCAGAATTTAGATAGTGTATGTCTGTCCTCGTCCCGTGTCCCAAATTCATAATATATGTATCTATAAAAAAAAAAAAAAAAAATTGGTTTCAATCTTAACTATATGATCGCAAACAGATTGTTTCTATTCATGGGTATGAATCTTCACTGAAATTTATTGTATATGATGTTCCTCAAGAACCTGTTTCAGGCCCTTGTTTATTCTTAATTTATATATTAATGACTTAATAAATCTGTCAAGCTCTCTTCTGTTCATCACTTTGCTGATGACACCAATCTTCTGTACATCAATATAGATCATTACAATCCGTTTTAAAAACATAAATTTTGATCTAAAGAATAATAGTCCACTGGCTAAATGCCAACTTAATATCCATGAATGTATACAAAAAAAAGCTCATTATTTTCTCAGACTTTATAGGATCTTTCAAGAACTATCATTTGGTGTCACTCCTTAGACCAGTTTTTTTATATGTGTAGCTACATCCAATTCAAGTTTTTTTTAAAAAATAATTTGTGTAATATCTTATAAAAATGAAAATTATAAAATAATTGCAAATATAATTGTAAATATAACATTTTTTGTTGTGGGATTGTTTTTGGAAAATAAATTATTACTATTATTATTAAGCCTTGTCAACACAGTTACGTATGAAACATTGAGGACATCACATTTTAATCTATATGTGAAGAAGTGACAACAGATTTTAAAAATAATTTTTGGTAAAGAGATATAGATGTCTATGTCTTCAGGGTGTTAGTCAGATTTAGGAATTTCAGTCTTTTCGTTTTGGAATGCCTATCGTGGACGTCCATGGTTGGGCGTCCGAATTTTTTTTTTTACTCTAGATCGTCTATAACAGACATATTAGAAAAAGAAAACTGAGGTTAATAATGCTGCCTGAAAGACAAATATCAAATATATTTTGCTGTATTTTATCAATATCTAACAAACACGCCATAAAACACATTCATAAAAAATATACTCCAAAATAATTTTAGCGAAACCTTTATTTTTAAAATATCAAAACACTTTTCAAATACATGCTTTAACTATTGAAAGCTTAAACTGATTGGCTAAATAAAGAAGTGGATTTTCTCTTGTTATTTATTGAATTCATTGCGGGGTTTTCCTTGCTATAGTTTATTAAAATACGCAAATTTCATTGGTTTTTTAATTTGAAAAAAACAATAAGGACAGAAAAATATTTGATGTATTTTTTTAAGACTTACATATGTGATCATAAAGAATGCTTAATTATGTAATAATTTTATTTAAATCTTCTGCACGTTCATATGTTTTTTAAAATACTTTTGCTCACACAATCATGGCATGTGTTTTTTCAGACGCTTGCACATACTCTGTAGGAGATTATATGTTTTAATCTTTATTTTTTTAGCTTAGAACAAAAAAAACAGCTGTTTGTTGAAAAAATTTCTTTTCCGACTCATATTATCAAAACAGAGCAGGATACATAAAAACATAAACAAAGCTAAGAGACTAGGCAGCCTAGTTTCATAGCCTAGAATGGCTATGAAACTAATTTATCAACCATTTTTTTTATTCGATTGTTTCGTTTCCGAGATGAAATGTAATTAGAAGCAAAAGAAAGTCACATAGTCCGAGAAATCAAAAATATTTAAATTGGAAAGAACACCAGGTGTTGTTCTTGTTTCGTTTCCGAGATGAAATGTAATTAGAAGCAAAAGAAAGTCACATACATAGTCCGAGAAATCAAAAATATTTAAATTAGAAAAAACACCAGCTGTTGTTCTTGTTGAAAAATTAACACTATCTGGATTTTCGAAAAAAAGAGTCGACAAAGTGGTGTTAGCACTAGGACATTCTGAAGAGGATTCCGACATGGGTCTGCCAAAGTATCTTGTGGATTATGTTTCTTACCAGAAAAGAAAGTTGATATACCATGTGTTTTCATTTCATTTTGAGATACCTTTTTATGATATTTATGATATGTAATATTTACAATTGTTAGTAGGCATGTTGAAATAATGAAAATATGAGAAATTTGAC
>JAUZNK010002545.1:0-11405 GCA_035046665.1 Euphysa ruthae
TCAATGTTATGGTATTTCAACATATGGCTTTGAAAAGCATGACGCATCAGACGAAGATATAGATAATGTAATCTTCTTAAGAAACAAATATCAATGAAAGCATCGTTATGATGGCTAACCTACTACCTGTACACAATCATAAAGCAATATTATTATATTATATATAATAATACATTCAACATGTATTTTTTCAGATTTCATGAAACATATAAAAAGATAAATCTAAAACCTGCCGGACGTAATTGTCTGGCGTTGAACTGATTTGATAGGATAAATTTGTATTTTGGTCGGACTTTGTCCGATGTCCGACCATTATACCGAGGCTTGAGCTATTGTGTTTTCGTTTAGTCACTAGTTTGAAATTAGTTTTTGAATAAACTTAAACATAAATTCTGAATTTTTTAATGTAAAATTTTTATTCATTTATTCGTTCATGTATTTGTTTAATGTTGGTTGTAGATATAAACAGATATAGACATTTAAACCAAAATAATTTTGTTTTTACTTTAAATATTTTTACTAATATATAATAAACAAAACATAGACTGTTTTATAGGTTTAGGAAGGCTATTCTAATGAAAACACGCTTTAAAGATTAGAGAGTTTGCGTCAAAATTCCATATTTTTTTCTGGCGGGTGTGTTAAAATGAAGTTCTTTCTCAGTGAGTGTTGTATATCTTTCAAAGTATTGTTTTTCTAGTGTTTTTACATTTGTTGTCTAGAGTTTTGAATATTTGGAAAAATTTTTCAATTGTTCGAAAATGTTTTGAATGTTTTTGAACAGCAAAACGAATCTAAAAAAGACTTCATTCACGCTGTGATTGAAATATAAGAAAAGCTTTTCAGGTGTGGAGGTGTTATAAAAATATTATTTCTGCTAATTTTTGGGAAGAAATAACTTGTGCGTTTTAGGTCATTGAAACATATAAATTGTGTAGAGCTAATGTCAGTATTTCTGATTTAATCATTGGCACTTTTACGTTTATGTATTTTTGACAAATAATTCATATTTACGGTTTTCTATTGATATTTCATCCAATAATCTATATCTTTTATTGTTTTTTTTTTGTTTTGAAATTGGTTGTTTTAAATTTCTAAAGAACTTTATGTCGTTATTATTATTGGTATTTTTGTAGATATTTTTTTATACCCATTTTGCATTTTGTATAAAGCTAATAATTTCAAATAAATTTATTTAAACACAATTTTTAATATAAAAATAATTTTTCAGTTATTTTCAGAAAAAAGCCTGAATTTTATTGTTTGTAAAATTCTATGGTAAATGATCCTTTCCACACATTCTGGATAAACCCTTTACACAGAAGTATTCGTCTAAGTTTTCTATTAGTAATTTAGTTCATTTTGTAGTAATAAAAATGATAAAACCTATTTTAAAATACAAAATCATTGGTTTCATAAAGTATTTAAGCTGTACTATAATGCAGACATATTGTATTTCAAAAGTGTGTTACAAATATTTTATTTTTTTTACTCATTACTTGTAAATTTTTCAATGGCTTGTGTCATAAGTATAGTTTATGTAACATTTTCTTTTCGATTAGCTTGATATTTAAGTGCTAATCATTATGTTGTTTTCTTATAGGGTATGCTTGATCTGTTTGCAAATAGATGTCTTGCTCAAGGTACAAATGCTTGGACTGATACTGATCATACATGTTATACAATGACCACAGCAGGGAGTGAAGGTTTCTTAAACCTACTTCCCATATATTTGGATCATGTTCTTTACCCAACTTTAACTGTGAGTCTAAAGAACATCCAAAACACTCGGCCTAATATCTATCACCCTTCAAATAAGTCAAAAAATGTTTTGTCGACTACGTGAAAAATTTTAATTCATTGTTCACAAATTTCAAATTTGTGGAATTGGACTTTTGGAATTTTTAGGTTGCGTTGATCAAATTTTAGAGTATATGAAGTTTATGTTTTCTAATTTTTGCAACCTTAGTAGACTCAAAAAAACTTGGTAAGACTTTCTAAAAAAGTCAAATTTATTGTGGGAGGTTCCTTCAATGACGGCAGAAATTTTCGAAAAATTTTGGTCGGGCAAATTTTTTATGTTATGAACGCATAGATTATTATACGCCATTAGAAGCGGAATTCAATGCTGATTCATAGTCACAAAAATACTTTATACTCTAAACAAAAAATGTTTTAGCCTCTTTTCTAAGTTTTTGCTAAAATTTAAGATAAACAAAAATTAAAGTTAAGTGTTTAAAATAATTAGAGAAATTTATTTCGTAACAATTAAATATTTTCTACAATAGTTAAACATTTACATTAAAAACAAAAAAAAAATTTTTTTGTTAACATATTCAGCCGATGTCTAACATTTTCAATTGTTCAAACATTATCCCATTGATAATTTCTACATTTGCAAAATTCAGTACATCAAACATCGCTTTTGTAACATATTATTGTTATTGTATATTTTAGTGTTTCTGGTAGCACCAAATCGCCAATTACTTCCCAATAAAAATCTTTAGCATCAATTCAGAGTCTATTGATATGTAATTAATTAATTTGCTCATAAATAATGTAGTAGTGGCTATCTAAATCTTGTCCCCTAAGAGAATTTTTTTTTTTTTTTTTTTATCTATGATTAACACAAATTTACTAGAAATAAAATAACTAGGTACATGACAATTCACTAAAATACCATATAAAAAGTACATACTAGTAAGATAACTGCAAACAGACAAAAAAAATGAAAAATTTTAAAAGTTGTTAGATTAAAAATAAATTTAAGCACAAATTTTCGTTTGCAACCATTTTCAACTAATTTGTGAGATAATTCTTCATTTAGCTTCTTCAAAATCATGATTTAAGTCAGGTTGATCTGAACGAATACCATATGGAAGTCGGTAGCATGGTTCAAGGCCACTATCATCTTAGAGGTATCCACTGAGTGTGCTGTTTAAATGATTTTCTTTCAAATTTGTAGCAAATAATTTCCATGTTTGTATAACAAGTCCAAAACTTATCAGTTTGGACTGGAATAACAGTGTCTAGCCGAAGGTTTACAAACTTGACTGGATCACAAGAAGGCATTGTCACTCGCTGTACTTTACAGAAATCTCAATGTATGTGTCAAAAATAACATTAAGTTGAGCAAATGAATGTTTTTGATTGGTTTCCAAGCAGCTTTGAATGCATTGTTAAATATAAACATTTTGGTTTTCTTCATCTTTTGAATGAGGGACATAAAATCAACCACCAACCCGGATTCAGCGATGCTATCATTTTCGAATACATAACTGGCATTGACAAGATTCTTCCCAAGTTCTGCAATAAGAAAATGTTTAGCAGGTTTTGTTGTGAAGTGGCCATCAAATAAGGGGTTTTGTCAATATCAACAGATCTTCGTACTTGAGTTAGCTCTTTGATTAATAGTTTGGAAGTGGTGTTTTGCATTACATTTTTTGGTTTGCTTTTAAGATCAAAAAGTGTCATGTTTTTTTTTTTTTTATCATGTCTGATAGCTTTTTGTCTTTATCTATCAGTTGTTCTTTTTAAAATGTCTGTATGCATATCTGTTTTTACCATGTCCAGAAAACTTCAATAGTTGTTTAGATGCTTTGTCTGGTATACATTGATCTGTTGTAATGCGATGTAGTTTTGATTCAGCTGAAGTTTCAAAGGGATTACCACGTTCTTCATTAAAGTAAACCACTTTATATATGTAGATGTTAGTGCATAACTCAGATTAACACCAAAATCACAAATTTCTAACGCTTAAGGAATTTTTTCAAGTTATCATGATCCATATCAAAGATAGTTAATGCTCACGTTTTCAAAATATTGGTAAAAGGTCTTGGACTGCCTGTAGGGACCTTCCCAGTCACAATTATGTAGATGTTGCAATTTGTTGATTTCCGTAACACAGGAGATTGCTTTTATTGAACAAGAATATTTCCTAGAATATTACCCTTTTGGCTGATCTTCCAAAATGTGTACCATCTTATTGTTTCAATAGCCTCAGCTAATGTGAGTATCCCCCACAGCGCTCTAACATAATTTACTTTGCTTAAGTACATAAGTACAGCTGCAGCTAAATAAAGAGGCGAATGGACCAAATTTGAATCTATAATAAAGTTCTTCACCACAGCCATAATTACTGACCCATAAGTTTCGACTCATAAGATATTGATTGAAAAATGAAACTAAGTGAAGTAACTTATTTGGAAAAGTGTCATTGCCATATCATGAGTTATATACAAGTCACATGTACTTGTTTTATTAGGATGGGCAAAGTTATCCATTGCACCCAAGGTAAATTCCTTAGTACAGAAGTAGTTTGTTATTGGAATTCCAATATTTTGACAAGTCTTTAACTGCTTGTAACTCACATATATACCTGTACTATTAATAGAGGGTAATAAGTTATTGACTCTTGTATTTCTCATAAATTGTATGAGCATTCATTATATGCAATGTTTAACGTATAACACATTTTAGCTAGTAATGATATCCTAGGGGCGACGGTGATGCCAAAATTTTTTCTGCCATTATGCGCATAACCCACCCACCCACAAAAAAAAATTTGGTGTTTTAAAAAGTCTACCCAAGATTTTCTGAGCCTGCTAAGGTTACAGAAACATGGAGAGTATAAAATTTCTCTATACTTTAGGGTTTCATATTACAGAGCTTTCGAGTACAAAGGTGTGATTATTAATCATTTCTTTCATAAGATGAAGAAGTATCTGTTATAAAAAAGTATTAGATGTTTGGTACAAGTATAAATTGATAAGTAATAAATTGCAGTGTAAACTCTACAGGCCTTAAGTTTCATAATAGTAATTGAAGTAAGTTTTTTATTTTAGGGCTGAAAATAGTTTAAGTAATTTAAGGGATATAAATTTTTTTTGTTTAAAAATGATCTATTATTAAATATATTTGACCACTCTTGAAAAAAATTTGGAAATATTTAAATAGTAATTTTTTGTAAAAGAATAAAAATTAGAGGGATAATAATTAATTAATGATAACTAAAGTATTTATAATTATTCAAAAATTCAGGTGGTTGAATTTAAGGCAGGTTGTTGTTCGTGACTTAGAATTTTTGGTTCTTTTCGTGGAAAAAAAATCCAGGTTTAAGGTAAGCTTATATGAAGACCTTCCATTGTAAAAATACACTTAATTTTTAGAGTAGCTCTTATATAAGATGCATAAAATCTTTTTGTGCATAGTGGAGATGTCAAAACTTGAATCATGGCTTATGCATTTTACTGGCTGTTCAACCACAACTTTTTAAATATAAGTTTAGTTACAGCAGATAATTTTTTTTCCTTTTGTTTTTGAATAGTAAAGTACTGAGTACTTAGCTTACTGTTGGTTTCTCTGTTGTCTGGCTTATCGCCAGTTTTATGGTTCCTGTTAATTATTACTAAATAAACCATTTACTGTCACAAAGTCTTTTTTTGATTCATAAATTATACTCAGGAATGTGATTCATTACACTGGAATATTTTTGTCACTTTATTATTTGAGATTGTGAGCATAAAAATCTTTTTTATTCAATCTAAATATCCGTGTAATGTTGTTTTTTGGTTCCAAATATAGTTAATATCTAATTGAAAGTGCATTGAATTAATCTTTTTATGAAAAACATCTTGCGGTGTTTTTAGGAGTTTGCTTATATCACTGAAGTACACCATATCAATGGAGAAGGTGATGATGCGGGTGTAGTTTACTGTGAAATGCAAGCTCGTGAGAACACTGGTCATAGTCTTGCACACTTGAATTTCATTAGAGCTATGTACCCAGGGAAATGTGGATACAAAGTAAGTTTAAATTAGGTATTTACATTACATAAATTTAAATATACATGGTTTATACTATTATATATATATATATATATAAATTTTTTTTAATTGGTTGCTTTCTGCAAAATTAAATGCCACAAATAGGCAGGAAGTTAAAAGAAGAGGAACAGGAAGAGGTAAGGATTGAGTAGATTTTACACAGGCTGAGAAAGGAATAGAGAACAGTGTCCATGGAAATTTTTGGTCACATTTCTGCAATGGGGATGAAAGATTCAAAGAAAGGTTAAGACAAAGTTGAGTTTACGTTTCTAAATTTGGTTAAGAAGATAAAGTCATACAGCACAGGCTCTCGTCCAAAAATGAAAGCAATACTCAATACATGGTCGAATGGTAGCATATAGATATAAAGTATATTCTCAGGCAAAGGAAAGTGTCACACCCGGATATCGAACCTTCATGGTAACAGATTTTGCAATGGATTGAACGTAATAATTCCAAAATAAGCTAGTTGTGAACGTTAGTCTTAACAATAAAATCATTTCAATTGCTTAACTATCGTTCGTTAACACAGCTGGAAGGGAAGGTGTCATATTGCGATTTATGGAAACAAGCTTCGCTTTTAAAGCATTAAATAACATCAACCGTTTCTCACCCCAGTCTGCCATTTCAACCTCATCAAAAGGATTGTTTTGTCCCCTAAGGATGAGTACAAAGTTGTGTCAACTGCATGAATAAAAGTCTTGCAAAGCATGTTATCAGGCAGATCATTAGTGAAAATAAGAAAAAGAGTAGGTCACAGAACAGAACCTTGAGAGACACCAGAATTTATAGAGTCACAGTTTGAAGAGTGTGGCTATTGAGGACCACCATGATTTCCCTGCATGCAAAGACTTTATGATAGTGACAACTTCACCACGGAATACTTCCTTTTATTGCAAAGTCTAGCATGACACGTGATTTAGAGGAGACTGATTGGATGGTAATCACGAGGATCAGATTGCTCTCCAGAATTTTTTTCTACTGGTACATCAAATTTCAACTTCTAGGAAAGAAGATAGATAGAAAGATAGATGGATAGTTAGATAGATCGTATATTCTCCATGCAAACTCAAAATACTGAACTAATAAATTTAAAATAGAAAATCTTAATCAGTCATTATAAAATTTAACAAAGTTAAATTGGGTTGTAGGAGGGTTGTAGGATGGAGTCACTCTAACCGACTAATAGCTGACCAAAAGGAATGACTCCTGATCCTGTATATGCTAAAGACATGAAAAAAAAATTTCAAAAATAACTTTCTTACACTGTATTAATTTAATTTTTTGAAAAAGATTGTTTTCGTTGAATTTTTTTATAGAATTGAAAATGAACATTATGTCGGAACTTTTTGTAAGTTTGAAATCAGGCTGAATGGTTCCATCTATAGAATTTTATATAAGGATTTCCACATTGACCCTACACTTGAAAACAATAACTTATGTGAGATAAAAATGTCAAAAATATTGAACGTAACTTCTTTAAATCTATGTAATGAAATAATTTCGATATAATTTTCGATTTTCTGTTAGAGGTATTTGACTTTTTTTTAATGATTTCGTTATTGTGCGGAGTTTTTTGTCAACTTTTGACTCCTAAGTATTATATGTAATGATACGTAGGCATTTTACATTCAGTTTAGTTTTTAGGTTAAAGGCATTTTATCTAGGTTTACTGAAAAATATAAGTTCTGTTTTTTCAGCAGTTAGTGATATTTGGTTTGCGTTTGTAAGTTTGTAACTCTTTTAAAGTTGCTGTTAATTTTGGTACAAATCGTTTTAAGTAATTTATTAGTAACTAATAAGTTAGTGTCATCAGCAAATTGATGTAGGATGGAGTCTGACAGAAACTATTAAGTCATAAATGTAAGTTATAAATAATAAATGTTCTTTAAATCAATTTATAGTCTGAGGTATACTTGAGGTATATTTGATATTCAAAGCAGGTTTAAACCAATTTCTCTTGACATATTGTATACAATTTTCTAAATATGATAAAAACCAATTATTTACAACACCATGAACAACATAGCAACTAGGTTTTGAGATAAGAACTTATAGAATTAGTTAGGGATGGTGTAGCCCAGGCCATTCAGCAAAATATTGCACCTACACGTTTATGGATGCTTCAACAAGTAAAGTTAAATGAGTGCAAACAGCAAGTGTCTTGTAAGCGTGCACACCTAAAGAATCTTTTTATCTACTCATCTTTTTGGGAGAGAGATAGTTTATCTCTCTATTGTTGAAACTTACCAAAACTGCCCAAAGCATGTGTCACTTTATTCAAACTAGTTCAAAATGTCACTTTAAACCTGAAAGAAATATTGAAATGGTTTTATAATTGTTTATCAAAACATAACAGGGTATCTTTAGGATCTTTTTAGTTTTACGCGATAAAAGCATTAAATTATTTTTGAAATATCAAGTATTTTATTTTTACTCCTTTTCAGTTTTTTAAGTGTATGATTCAACTTTCTCGAAATATTTTATTTGAAAATTATTTGAAATAATATTCTAAAATACATTTGATATGGCAATAAAGAAAGAATTAATTTCTTTAAAATGTTAAAAGTAAATAAATGAACAAAAATTCATTCTTGTCAACTGGAAATACATTTTTTTGATATAAACAAAATATTACGCGACTAAAAATGGTAGGCAATAGCTGAAAAAACTGGTTTTGTAAACAAATATCTTGTGAAGCAAAATAACAGTTTGAAAGGGAAGTTTTTATTTTCTATTTTCTGACAAAGTTTTGGTTTTTCATCACTTTAATGATAACATAAATATATCTTGCAGTAAAATCATAGAAAGAAACATAAAGAACAAGATGTTTGCTTAAATAACAATTTGGTCAGTGTGGTTGTTAATACCATGTCGTCTTTATCATTAGAGATACCTTTCAAATAGAACTATAGATAGTAAAGAAAGGATAAATAATACAATGTATGTAATAATGTAGTTTTGCTAGGTCGTATATTTTTTCGACCCGGTAATCAAATTTTAGCAGTTTTTTTTTTTACATATGGTTTGAATTTACGGCAAAGACAGACTAGAATTTTAAAGAAAATGTCCAAATAACACGGGGTTCATTTCCCTGACTAGGTAACAAAACTTTAGTGCTTTATTGACTTAAACGCTTTGAATTCACACCATTTTGGGGAAAATATTTAAATATCATATTTGCTCAACTTTCTAATGCAAATCTCCAGTTTTATTATGGCGAGTGCTTTGAATTTTCTTGTTTTTTTTTGTGTTAAAGGAAATATTCTAACGTCACAATACTTGGTAATCCAATTAAATTTTGCACTTTAAGTTCAAATTTTTAGAATTTTTAACTAATGTTTAGAAATTTGGAAATGTTTTGAATTGCCTAAATAAGAAAAAAAAGAAAAGGGTGTTGAGATTTAAAAAAACAAAGCTAAGGTTTACCTAAACTTATTAAATTACTAAAGAGTATACATGATAATGATATTGTTAGAGAGTTTAACATGGAGAATTATTTTTGATAATTATATTTTAAAATTAGATCTTTGGTTTAAATGTCATCTTTAAAGCCATGATACTTTGTAAAATGGCATTTTGGAAAAAATTCCTTTTAAAATTCTGCTTTTTCAACAACGTATTGCTTGAATGTCTTTATCAATGTTCAGTTTACTTCCAAATTGAAAAGAACACTTTTTATGAAATTATATTATATTCTAATTTGCTTTTTTTTTAGAGTTTATAACCGATAGTCAATTAAAAAGCAAGTTTGTTGCAAAAGATCAACAAACATCGTTACTAGTATATATAAAAACAAAAGGGGTGATTTATTTCATAAAATCAACAGGCTGTATATTTTATAATATAGGACTGTTAAATATAACTAACCCTCCTAACACTTTAAATTGGAAATCTGTGAACTTACTTTTTTGTTTTTCTATTTATGTAGATAAGAACAAATTTTAAAATATATAAAAAGAAGAACTTTGTTGAATAAGCTGCATATATTGTATCAATAAAAAAATTTATAGTAATGAATAATTAGTGCTGCTACAAAAAACGCTAGTAAGAAATAGAATAAATGGGTGTTTGTGCTTTGGGAAGTTATGCAACAGGAAAAAGCAATGTGAAAAAATAGACAATAAGTCGAAGATAGACAATTTCCTTAAATCCAAACATTAAGCTCTTTCAGCTCTGTTGCTACAACTAAAACTGCTTCTAGGTATTCTAAACCAAAATCACAAAGCTTAAGTACAATTAAAATTTTCATTTTACCTGCTAATGCCATGAGTATTAAAACATTCATCATTAAGGTCATTTGCTTTTTGGATGAAATCGATTGCATTGTAAAGGCATCTCACTTCCCAATTCTTAAAACATCCAAATGCAGAAAATCTTTTTAGTGAACTACACTTTGCAATAAACAAACTTCCCAATGAGAAGATATTACAATTATTTATGGATGCTCTTTCTACATACTAGAAGGTATTAACATTAATTGAAAACTACAGGAAAGAAAAGGAATGGCCTTCCATAATTAATATCGGAGGTTGTGGATTACATATTCTTCATGGTGCTTTCCAGACTAATAGATTAATAAAATCAATATAAGAGATTGATAAGTTATTGAAATCCATGTGGCAAATATTTCATGATTTTCCAGACGAGATGTATCAATGGAAGCGATGTATTCACACTTCGGTATGCATATCTTTTGACTTTTATATGTAAAATAACAATAATAACATATATTTTCTTAATCTACTTTTCCATTAAATTAGAAAACAGTTTCATCAATCAAAATCTACTAGTTTATCTCATCTATGTTAGTTATATTCAGTAATTTTTATGTTTTTATTTATGTTATATATGCTACTATCTGGCTCAGCAAATTCAATATTTTGCCTCAACACAGTGGATTAAGAATGAGGCTGTTGCTAGTTGAGCAATATCTCTATGGAGCAATGTGGTTAAGTAAGTTGAGCATTGGGAAGGATTGTCTGACAGCAAATGCCTACAAAACAAGTTGTACACTACATTAATCACCCATTACAGCGATTAATTTTATAAAGTTTAAATCTATTAAGTTTGTTTTTTTTTTAAGTATGTTGAAAGTATATTTAGTTCCATTTCAATCAGATCGCCCTTTGGTACCTTTCTTTTAAATGCCATTGAAAGAATGTATAAAAAGAAAAATGTAAAAAGTAAAAAAATGTTCATAAAGAAAGAAGTTCTTGAAAATACTGATATGGTCAGCATATTGTGAACTACTTTAGCCAATGTATTATCAACTACTTTGGTCAGTATATTATGAGCTACTTTTGTTATTATATTATGAACGATAACATTATTATATAATAATATATATTATATATTATTATTATTGTTATTATATATATTATAACGATAACAAATACATCAATACAAGATTTATGGGACTTCTGTTGCCAAAAAGGCATTATTTAATTTGAAATAAGAAGGTGGATGTTTCACTATATTTTATATTTTGTTTTTTTCGTTTTTTGTTTGTATGTATGTATGTATGTATGTATGTATGTATGTATGTATGTATGTATGTATGTATGTATGTATGTATGT
>JAUZNK010002546.1:0-11403 GCA_035046665.1 Euphysa ruthae
CAGTGTAATATGTCCTGTTTGCAGAAAGGTATGTAATCAAATCATGTGTTGTGTAATATCGATCTGCGAATACATGATAGCCAGACTCAAGAGGGCGAAGAAGATACTCGAAAACTTTTTGAGATTTTCCAGTTTCAAGAGTCAGGTCATACGAAGTATCAGCACCAAAATATATAATATTTTCCCCGGAATTATCACCAGTTTGTTAGGTTTTTTCGAGATTTAGGTCGATATAATCATCATCTGAGAAACTTTTATATTCTATAGAGGTTTTGGATGTATCAGAATCTTTATAATTATCATATTCTAACCAATTGAGAATGTTTTCAACAGCATCAATTTTTTTTTTATTTTAGTTCTACTAGGATATCTATTTGGTGGATTTCCAGAGCAACATGGTTTATCATCAGACATTTTAAAAAAGTTGTTTATAAATCGTCTGTTTATCTGACATGCCCAGAAACAATTTTATCTTGAAAACAAAATATTACGTAGGTATGTGACGTAACCTTAGAGTGTAAAACCAAGTATTCATTGAGAATTTTAATTTTCTGTGTGAGCCACTGTGAATGAGATAATAAAGCTATAAAGTGATCAGTAAAAACTGATAACCAACCTTTATTTCACCCCTGTGTTATGATGTATTTAAAATATTTAATGTACCAATTATAATTTATAATATTTGGCCAATTTTATTAATTTTTTTGGTATATAGATTTAGCAAAGGAACCTTATCAAAAATTAAATAAGAAATATCAATATATTGTTTTTTAATCAAACTGATTTGGTGTCTTTAAGTTAATAAAGGTTGTTTTTAAACCTTGAATAATTCAAAATAGCAATAAAAATGTGCTGTTCTTCTTTTATTCATGGAAGTTATTTAAT
Source organism: Euphysa ruthae (assembly GCA_035046665.1). NCBI lineage: Eukaryota > Metazoa > Cnidaria > Hydrozoa > Anthoathecata > Corymorphidae > Euphysa > Euphysa ruthae. The sequence continues at coordinate 886 of JAUZNK010002546.1, forward strand.
GACCTCTTTTTCAACAAACAGCATTATTAAATGACCTCCTTTTTAACAGACAGCGTTATTAATTGGGTAATTATTGGAGGGAGGGTTTACATTAATTCAAACAATCTAGAATCAGACAAAACTGAAAACAGCTTTTCATTGCTTGTTTATAGCTTCTTATGCACACAAAATGAATTTGATATATTAAAATATTTTTAAATATTTTCGTAACACACTACTGTACACACTCAATTGATTGTTCATGGTATACACAAATACAAAACGAGGTTAAGGAGATATTGTTTATATAATTATTTTTATATTATTAATTTAAGCATAAAAATTTTCACAGATGTGTAATAATATATAATCTATAAAACAAAAAATGAAGAAGTTTGTTTAGAACATAAGCATATAATTGTTAGCTCAGACATGTTATTTTGTGCAAATTAATCAAATTATTTACTTAAGACTTTATTCAATTATTTTGCGGTGTATGCCAAAATATATTTTAGCTAGATATATCACAGAATCACCAAAATCTTCAGTTAGCTCGGCAAGTCCAAAAGCCAGTAAGAGATCTAAAAGTAGTAGTACCACAGCAACTTATTATATCCAATTTAAGTTTAATTTTCAAAATTAAAGTTTTAAATTCACAATGTTAAAAGTCACTTTGTCACTAAATAATAAAATTCAAAACTCCAATAAAAAAAAAATTTATTATTTCATTATGCTATGCTTTTGGTAACAAATAAATTTATTCACAGAAATTATTTAAATTGATCTTCTTCACTTTGCAATACTCACTGAAAAAAAATAATTTTTATGTTCTTTCTAATAGGTTTTTTAATCGCTATTTTATAATAAAACAATCGGGTTTGAGTTGCCATACATTGTTCCTATATATGCAATAAGTTACTGCTTTAAACAACTGATTATAAAAAAGCTGGACTTTGTAAACAACTGCTGCTCAGAGACTAAAACCATAGCAACTTGTAGTCTTGATAAAACATTTTTAGATGTATAAAGCTACAATCCTATTATTGATATTCTATTATATTCTATTTTTTTCATACTTTAATGATACTTCTTATCGATTGAGGTTAAATTTAGATTTTGGTGCTTGTATGAGTTTTATTTTCCTGCATTCTCTTAATTGATTATCATCTTTATAGGAATTTTAGGTTTCCTTCATCTTGAGCATGATCTCAGATTTGCTTTAATAAACAGGTATTTTAAATTTTGTTTGTGATGTTAGAAATTTAAATTTAATGTTCTCAAAATTGTTCTTAGATAATTTGCTGCTTTGCTGAAAGCAAGAACCACCTTTCTGATATAAAAAAAAAAAAACAAAGTCAAACACTGTGCTATTTAATGCTATTTTGTGTATCTTGAAATTAGGAAACAATATTTAATATCCTAATGAATTCACTGCTACCATAGCATCCTTCATTGTGGGTGGATTTTTTTAATGATTTATTTCATAATAGGTTTACATGTAGCTTTCTTCCTGTTTGATGTATTTGATAATAATGCTTTTTATCAGATGTTATGTTGTAATTTATTATATAAAATGTGTTGGTTTTTTAATGTATTGATAATGTTTATCTAATATGTAATGTTAACTACATGTGAATTTATTGATTTTTGTTGGATATATATTTACTTTTAAATTATTTTTCAGTTTTTCCATTATTCTACTGACGTTTTATTTTTCCTGGCTTTCTAATCTCACCTTTACATCTGTTGGTTGATTTTAGTCAATTTAATGACACTACAAAATTTTGATAAATACTTTTTTAACCATTATATATCATTGGCTATTTTTCTAAAAGGTTTAGAAGCTGATAATTTTAAGAGAAGATTTTTTTTATTTGAAAATAAATCTGAATTACTTATGTGTTGTTTTTTCACAGGTAAGTTGATAATTGAATTAAAAATCTCTAAACTTCCCAGAAAAACATAAAAACATGGCTGAGTCGTTAAAAAGAAAATCATTATCAACAAGTGAAGATGAATCTTTTGAAAAAAGGAGATTGATTTCAAATAATGAGAAGAAGTCAATCATGGTTGGTTCAAGGAAAAGCCAGGTAATTTTTACTTCAAATTGCATTACTATAAAGATTTGGTTTATTAGGATTCAATGCTTTAATTTGTGAATGATTTCTACAGTTCCTTTTTTATCATCTTCCATTACATTGTTTAATGTTTTATGTCTTTCCAATTCAAAACAAATATAAAAACTGCCAATTGCCAATGAATTACCTAAATGAAAGTACCAACAAAAAAATTTACTGGTTTTACTTTTAAGATGTCATTAGAAATAATTTAAAAAGAAAACGAAAACATTATAATACAAATACTAAGCAAAAGCTGTTTAATCACAATACAATATCTACGATTTAATTTGTTTCTTAGAAACTACGAAGGTTACTTCAATTTAACCTAATTCGTTAATTATTCATGACCTATGTTACACAAATAAAAACTTTAATTGTGCAAATTTGGTATCGTACTCGTTTTTTTATAACCTTACACAAATATTTTTTCCGTATACGAAAATATACTCGTCGAAAAAAATAAATAATAAAAAAACATTTTTTGAGCTTTGCATGGTAAATAAATAATTTAAAATCACAAAAAACCATTTGGTTATGACGCCCTGATGAAAATAATTCTATTTGGACAAATGCAAAATCCATTTGGTCAATTAGCCCTGTCCCTGTGCAATGTAGATATGAAATCAAAATAAATTCCCAGTATATTTTTTGGAACGTACAAACAAATTTATTGGTTCAGTATTAAAATCATTAAATGTTTAAAGGTATGCTTCTACTGTTGCTATTTATTTCTAAAATGGCTTTGACTTTGGACTTATAGACTATTTAGAACACATTAGCAGTCAAAAAATTTTCCAGCAAACCCCACCATGGGGATCTTCCTTGGGGAGGCCAGGTCTTTGGAGGTATTAACACTTCAAGATTTCATTCTTCCCAACACGCCACTGGATGTGGAAAATTTCTTTTACCTAGATGACACAATAGTAACCAGAAAAGATGCAGAAGACAGTGTTACTACTAAAATGAGAAGCAGTTAGAATAAGTATAGAGTGTTAGCACTATTGTTAGTGAGGGATAATATCAAGTTTGTGTACAAAGTGTTATTTTTATGGGATTAAGACTTAGCCAGTAAAAGAAAATGATTTAAATAGTTTAGAAATAAGTGATGCTAGAATGATAAATAGATGTGTTAGGTTAGTTTGAACAAACTTGTGTTCTAGAACTCAAAACAACAATATTTTTTCATCTAATAATTTTGATTAATAACGTATTTGGCATTTTCTGACTTTTAACACGATAAAATTATGAATACTTGTTTCCAAATTTGAACCAGGTTAGGCAAATATCAGATTAATTTGTCAAAGATGATGATCTATGAAAAAAAATTTCTGATATATCAATAAATTTTATTGGGTAATTAAACAATTGCACAAAATTTTTGTTAGATTTTGTTATGTAAAGCTTTTCCATAGTCTTACCAGTGTTTTTCTGCAATATGGTTGTTATTATTTTTAGCTGGCTGTTATTCAAACTAGATCCATAATCACAGCTTTGACTAAAATAAATCCTGACATAGAATGTGTAATGGGTGAGTGTATTTATAGTTATTAGCAGACTCAACATTTAAAAAAACATTTAAAGGAAAGTTAGGAACATTTAAAAATTTTAAAAAATCTGAAAATTTATTTTGACCCTGTGATCTAAAAATCTCCAGGTTGACATCTTGTGGGAGATAACCATGTCTCATGGCCAGGTTGGGGCCTTCAGCCTTGGTTGGCAACCTTCCTAGTGATATTGTCATGATAAAAAAACCTTGTTACTTGACCTGTAAAACAGGGTGGACGATAGGAAGGGCACTCGATCCATTAAAATCATGCCAAACTCATACGATTTCCGTCTATTCCATGCTGGCATGGAATATGATGTAAAATTGTAAAAAAAGAAGATTTTGATGAAATCATTGGTGTTCACCTTTTTCAAGTATATATTGATAAAAATTTTTAAGCAATTTACCGAAAAGTTGCTAGGGTAAAAAAAAAATTATCATTTTTTAAAAATTCTGATAGAATAAAATTCAGGAGCAAAGTCTGTATGATTTATAGTTTCATGAAATATGCTTTTTCCAAGTTCTTTGAAAATTTGACCTTTGAACAATATTATTTGGTATTAATTTTTTTTTTTTCACTTCAACACTCAACAAAGCTTTTTCAGCAACTTATTAACCCTTTAAGCGAAGCGTTAAATTTTTATATCTGTTTGTCGGAATGCAGATAATTTTGGGCGACCACCCTTATTGCCATTTAAACACACAACTACGGTTAGTTGAGACAATAAAATACAATTTAAAAGGGAAAAGATAATTAAGAATAATTTTACCACAAATTATACCAAATTAATACACCTTTTTTATCGTGAATCCTTTCTCTTGTCTCTTTTTCTACAAAATTGACTCAGTTTTTGGAACATACGAAGGGAAGTGCCTTTGAACCAATCTCATTGAATTTCCATCATCAAGACTTGGCCTCCCACCCCTTGCACTGATTCCTGTGTCATAGCCGTAAAAAGAATCTATATCATTGGCAAGTTTCATTCTAAATTGTAATGCTCTTAGAGTTTCTTTCGCCTTTCAATTTGTGAATAATTTGTGCATTGAAGGTGGATAGATTTATGAGATGAGAAAACATCTTTTTATACCATTTTTTGATATGCACACACTCGTAGGAGCTGGTCATCTGATCACTTCTACCAACTCTACCCATGTTGTTATTGTAAACATCAATCACAGTTGGAACATCTTACACAGTACCTTTCTGTCTTACAGTTGTAATTGTATCCTCAATACATGACATAAACATCTCGTTTGTCTTTCCAGTGCATGAACATCAATCCATGTGTGTGCTGATAGGTAACAAGTCAATTTTGCGTTCATTACATCTTTTGGAATATGCTTTCTATTACTTCGTATGGTACCAACCACGTCATTTGCTTGGTATTGGTACGTTTGTGAAAGATCGGTTCCTGCGTCAAGGTAATTTTTCCAACGAGTCACAAATATATTGTTTGATGTCTTTAATTTTTGCGTTCTTGGAGTATGACTCTCCAAGCGTACTTACATCAACATAGTGGATATATTTTTCGAGCAATAGAAGTCTATTTGGTGATAATATAATTTTTAGACCTGGGGTTTCAAATAGTTTATTTTTGGTATAGTACATGTGTAACTTAGGCTTTGGTATGATTCCATGATACATCATTGCTGCTAGATATAATCGTATATCACATGAAGTAATCATATTATCCTTGCTAATGAAGGTAAATATAGGTGATCTCTTAGTAAAGATTTTACTACAAGTCATTGGCTTCAAATATAAATTTGTTTTGTTCAGCTTTATGTTCACAAAGCTCATTAGTTATTATATATTCAAAGAGTTCAAGTGCATCATCATTTTTGATGTCATCGGAAAACTTTTTATTAACTGTTGAATTGAAAGCGTCGCATTCCATCCTGAGGAGGTTCCTTGTGCCAAACTAAACCATCAAATCGACTAAATTTAACCTTTTTACTAGCTGGAAAATTGTCCTTTTCAATAGTTCTGTCAGCAGTAACATCAGAAGAGATATCTCAGAAATTTTGCTGAAGTGGATGAGCTCCCTCTAAAGCCTCATCATCTTCACTAAACACAACTTCTTCTATTTCTGAATCAATGATGAACTCTTCTTCATCACCAGAAGAGGAATCATTCAGCGATAAAAGATTTGAATCATCATCCGTTACAAAATCTGCAACATCTTTGCAGCATTCAATGTATGGTGTGTAAATATGAGTGGGGTGATGATTGTTATTTTTTTTTTTTTGTAGATACAAAGATATAAGCTAAAAAATGAGCCTTCACTGAACTTTTACAATTTAATATAACAGAAAATATGACCTATTTTTTTTTTTTTTTTGGCTTTTTCCAGGAAGAGGTTTAAATAAAATTTATTATAAATAGAGAAAGCGAAGAGTCCCGTCATTTTATGTTATAAATTTACTGTGTCGAAGCTCCAAAAAATTAATGGGTGAAAAGATTTTATACAATGTCAACGATTTTCAAGTTTTTCAATAGGGTTTTTCATTTATTAGTTGGTGAAATCTTTTGGAAGTATATGAAGGATAAAAGTTAAACGCTGTGATTTTGATTGTTCTTAAGTTTTACTTAAAGTATGCTTATTTTAGAGACAATGGAAACTCTGGGAGATAAGATATTACATATTGCTCTACCAAAGGTATGTAAAATGATTTGGTGGTGCTAGATAAATTTGCAATTCAACTTCAAATTGCAATCTTTTTAATCTTTCTCTTTATTAATATTTAAACGAGTTAATTAGTTAATTAATTAATTAATCACTTTATTAGTTGTTACGTGAAGGGAAAAAACAAACATTTACACATTTCAGACTTTTTCATTATGTATAGATTTCCTTCTGGAAATTCTATAAGACAAAATTTTTCACAGATTTCTATTTCATAATTTTATTTTTGTTGGACATTTAAAGTTCCACAACTATATATGTTATCATTTCTTTTTAATTATTTGAGTTATTTAATTGCTCTAACCTGACCTGACTATATGGTAGGTTAATCAAAGATTTTTTTATTTGGTTTAGTTCAAAGCAGCTGAATCATTTAGAAGATAAAATTTATTTTAAGTGAAGAAATATGAGCTTATCAAAAGTCATGAAAAAAATATTATAAATATTATTATTTATTTATTATTAATTATTATTTATTAATTAATTATTACAAGATGAAATAGTGTATGATACGTGCACTGTCAAATGAAATTCTGTATACTTTTCAGAGACAATATGCAAATTATAGTTCACATGTTTTCCTCAAAGTGTTTATTTTTTACATTTAATTCATAGATTGGTGAAAAAAGCTTATTTACAAAAGATTTAGAAATTGCTTTGGCTTCTAAACGGTAAGATTTAAAATTTTCACTGTCTTCTAAATAGTAAGATTTATAAATTGTTTTGTCTTCTAAACGGTAAGTTTTGGAATATTTTTAATTGTTTTGATTTTTTAATAAATTAAGCACTTTGAATAAATAATTTTTAATTTTTTTCATTGAGTTGACAGTACTTGTGCACTTCCTGATGCTATTCACAACAAAAATTACTAAAAATTCTTAATTTCAATCAGATTTTTTGTTTGATTAAAATTTTGACTACCCCAAGTTTTTCACTTATCCACCACGTGGGTGTAGCCAGGATTTCCCTAGACAAGTTGTTATTAAACAATAAAGACCATTTTTGTGAATTTAAAATTTATCAACAAAAAATAACACCTTTGAGAAAGAAGGTGTTACTTTATGTATGTAAGAGATTATTGTCAATATTTTCCACTTTATTCCCAAAATAATTTGTTATTAGAAATAAATGTATAGAATGCATTAGCTGTTAAGACTCTATCAAGTAAAATATCCATTGTAATAATACAGAATGTTGTTAAATTTTCAGTATTTTTAACGTCATTGTGCAAAACTTGTGATACTGATTTTCTGTTTGTTGGTCCAAAGGTCCAGAAATATTAGAATGTTCTCCAAGTTTTTCCGCCTGACTCGCGCTGATTATTGAAACGCAACTCACTTTAGACTCGCTTATTAAATGAATGTCTTTGCTTTCTAAGAAAGGCTGGATAAGTAATTTAATAGATTGAACCGTAATATAATTAATAGCCTAGTTAACGCGTTTGTTTTTCCTATTATTTATTTTTATGTTTGCTGTGAATAATTATTTATGTTTAAAAATTTCTTAAAAGATCAATTGAAAAGATAAACAGTTTCCAAAACAATTAAAACCCCATGTATAAAAAAAGCCAAATAAATTTTAAAATTATCCTTCTAAAGTAAAATAACTTTATTTTACTGTTCTTTGTTTCCTAATAGATGACAGTATCTGATACACTCATTTCACTCAGTTTGAAGTTTTGTTTTTAAAGCTTTATTAATAGTTGCATACCATGAGGAGCAAGCATAGTCAAAATGAGGCTGAATCAATGAATTACGTAAAATTATTTGAAGAGCTGGAGTTAAATATTTACTGTTTCTGTATAAAAATTTTAACTTATAATTTGTTTTAGAAATTACATGAAGTGCCGTAGATTCTCCACTAAGTGTTTCATCAAAGATACATCCAAGATATTTAACCTTGGCATGTTATTTAATTTTAATGCCATGATAATTGATTTCAAAACTGTCAGTTTTCTTCAGTTTGTATTTACAAAAAGTTTAGTTTTAGTTTTTTTTTCTCCAATATTAATGCTTTATTTATTATCAACAAACCAGTCGCAGAGCTTTGAAAATCCTTATTCAACTGTCTTTCTATTTGCATTGCTATGTTGGAATAAAAGGCATGATTCGTCAGCATACAAATATAGATCACTTTCAACTGCTGCTGGCATATCATTTATGTATAGAAGAAAAAGTAAAGGTCCTAGACTGTAACCTTGTGGAACACTGCAGGACAACATACCACAATCAGAAAACAGCTCACTTATATTTATTTTGAATGTTCTATCAGTTAAATAAGATTTAAACCAATTTATATAATTTGTATTAAATTTTAAACATACCATTTTATGGTAAAGTATTTCATGGTCGATTGTGTCAAATGCTTTTTGTAAATCTATGAGTATAATTCCTGTTAAAATTTCTGATTTAAAGCCTTTTAGGATTTTATCACTGAGATATGATAAAGCGGAGGATGTGGAATGTTTCTTGTAGAATCCCGATTGATATTTATTTAAAATACTTTGTTGCGTTAGGAAATTATTTGTCTGATCATGGACACTTTTTCAATAACTTGTGAAATTAAAGGTAGAAGGGATATTGGTGGTCTATCATTCTTAGGAACTGGCTTACATCCTTTTTTGAATAAAGGTTTTACTTTTGCTATTTTACAACTGCCAAAAAATGTTGCTGTGGAGATCGAGAGATTGCTTAGTTGTGATATCAGTAAAGAAAGGGTTTTTGCTCCTATCTTTTGAAAATATACCATTTACATTGTCAATTCTCGGTGCTTTAGAATTTTTTATGGTTTTGATTATGTCATAAATTGATTCTTGTGTTACTAGGGTAAAATTAAAATAATCAAAATAAACCAGTACATACATTAACAACACTAATTATAAATAATCAATGATTTTAGTTAAAGTAAACATCATAGTTGCTAAGAAACAAAGTAAATTATAAATAAACTTTATTCATTTTGCAATATATTTTTATTTTTGTAAATGTAAATTTTGTTTTGTCAAGGTTTCACCTAATGACCCTTTTGTAAAGAGTATGTTTTTGAGATTAATATCAAAGTTATTTTCCTAGTTGAGAAGACTTGTGACTCTTCAGCTTCCCGTCTCTTGCACAGTGCGAGTTTATTTTGACATTAATTAACAAGTTATAAAGCATCAGATAATTGTTAGTACTTTCATTCTTATGAATTGAAGTCAATATTAAGTAGTATGACATAGTTCCCATTTATAGTTCCCATTGCCATAGATTTGTATAATTTTGAGGAAAGATTGAACATATTTATTAAAATTAATTTATAATTATTAGGCTCTCAGCAAGTTTCTTAGCTTGTAAGGTGTGAAGTTTTAAGCTCGTAGATCCCAAGTTCTCTACCTAGGCTATCTTTAGAGTTACCTAAGTTGGCAACTTGTAACAGGAAAATAGTCAGCACATATAGCTAGATTGAGTAAATATACTAGATTAAAGTTATTTCAATGTTTTCTCCTAAGTAAACACAGACATAAACCAAGGAGGACCATGTTATTGAGTGTAAAATTGTTTTGTCTTCATTGCTTTTTAGCATGTTTTCAAGGCTTTCTTTGCAAATTAAACTGAAGTTTCCAGAATGTTGTTGTCATATATTTTTCATTTGTGAGACAATTATTTCAAGAGATTTTCAAATATTTTTAAACTTTATATTGTTTGATACACAATTATTTATGTACTTAGATTTGTTCTGGGCTATGAAATTTTTGTCACTAAAATTAAATTAACTAAATAGATTTTTTGAACTATGCTTGATAAAATAGAATTATGTTTTAGAGTGGACTTTCTTGTGCATTCTTTAAAAGATCTTCCTACAACATTACCTGAGAATATGGCTATTAGCACTATATACAAGTATACATTTTTACTGTTCAAATTTACTTTGTTTTTTTTTCATGTTTTTAACAGAGGTCTTTTTTATTTTTTGGAGAGTAACTAAGAATAAGTTTGGTGATTAATGTTTATATAAAAGAAAGGTGCTGCAGTTTTTAAAAAATATTGGCATAATAGAATCAGTTAATTGGGGTGATATATAAATACTTATTTACATACATACATACATATATACATACATAGATACATATCTACATACATACATACATGCATGCATGCATGCATGCATACATACATACATACATACATACATACATACATACATACAT
>JAUZNK010002547.1:0-11403 GCA_035046665.1 Euphysa ruthae
ATAATTTTCTTTAATCAAGTTTAAGAAGATATATAATACAAATTAGCTTCCCACATTGAAGCTTATGAGTATACTCTACATAGTTGTCAGTTAGTTTGTTCCATAAAAATCCACTAACAAATCTACCACATAGCTGTGTTTCGGTAAGCAGTGTACCTGTCACAATAATTTTATAACTTTTGATATTTTCAATCTTCTTTACTTCTGATTTGATTCTATCACATACGTTTAGACTGTGCTTTTTCACAGAACTTTTGTTTAAAAGGAATTCATCCATAAATTCTAAATAACAAAGGTTACGCATGAGCGTTTGCAAATTAGACGCAGTAAAACTCTGCTTGCTGTTTCCAAGGAAGGAAAGGGGGGTCAAATCTAAAAGAAAAAGAATTATATGTAAATACACAAAATTTCAACAGAATATTTTCTCCACTACCCGTGAGAGTAGAATGAAACTTGTGGTTTTATTCATTTATTTAGTATTACATATTTAAAAACAAATATTGTTATAAAAACAGCAACAATTCAAGCTTTTAAGGGGTTAAAAGGGTTTTTAAGGGGTTTATGGAATTATGAAATATGGAATGGTTTATCTCAGGACCTGAATATTACTTGGATAATGTTAATTTTCAATTTCTGAAATTACAAATGTAATATAACAGAAAATAGAGAAATATCTTCAAACAGTTGATTAACATTTTCATTGTTTTGTGTTTTTAAAGACGTGTTAAAATCATCATTATATTATATTTTACGTAACAAAACTTTTCAGTAATCCTGCTACGTTCCCAGGATCACCACTTTTATACATTAAACTTATTTTTACAGATATTCGTATTCGACAAAAACTATTGTAAACCTATTCATAAGATTTTATTTTATTACATTAATCGGTTAATTAATTTTTACTTATCAAAATACTGTAAAAAAGAAAATTCGATAGGATTTTTAGAAATATTATATAATGTATGAATAGCAATGTCAAAAACATGATAAACGCCAAACTGAAGAAAAGTTTTGAAAATAAACCAACATGGAGGATAATCAGAGAAAAGAAAAAAGAAAAAAAACTTAACAATTACTAAAAAACATTGAATATGAAACCGTTTTATCAATACAACTACATTGAGCACTTTTTACTGATTTTTTTTTTTTTTTTTTTTTTTTTTTTTTTCTGAACTTCATATTTACACTGCTAAGTTACATTTTGAAAAAATTTTAAAGTTTCAGCCAATAAAACAGTTACTCTATTACCATTAAGGTTATACAGCATCATCCAAAATTTAAAGAACACTCATGAAGGGTCTGTGAGATAAAAATGTAACATCTTCCTTTATTACAAATTAGGAACTTTTCTAAAATTAGTTAATTTGAGATATTTAGATTTTAATTTGAACATTTTTAGTAAACAAATTATTTTATTGGGAATAAATAAACTGTAGAAATCTATAACAAACTTGTTAAATCTTTAAATAAAAAGTTTTGCTTTGAGGACTCAAACTTAAGAAGATTAGCACTATCGTTCTAAAGCAATCATCAGAGAACCCAGCTTTTGAATTCTCACCTTTTTTAAGATCTGTCTTTAGTTGCAAAAAGGGCGAATGACCACTTACAGTGTGACATCGAACTTTTCTACTAAGGCTCACATCATATCCTATGTTAGGCATTTTATAACTGGATGCTTTTCTCTCATTTACATAAGTACTTAATTCTTGGATTGGATTGGTTTTTCCACATTGAGGTGACTTACTATTTCCACCTCCATCGCTCCCTAGACTTATTTCCTCAACTGATATGTGTCTTTCTTTCTCATTTACTGGACTTATCTCTAACATAGAGATAAGTTTTTCTTCTTTAATTGTTTGTGGACTCAATTTATGGCTTGATATCTTCCGTCCTTCATCATGACTTGTTAGGTTTGAAAAATTTTCACTAACAATCCTTTTCCTTCTTTGAGTAAATTTAAAATTAGATACATTTTTTTCATTTACCTCACTACTTTTCATTACATCTTTAAAAATATTAAAATTATCTGCATTATAAAAAGCTCCATCTCTTTGCAATAATGATGGCCGATCAGCATGAGTAATTTGAAAATGTCCTACACAAATTCCTTTATTTATTTGAGGAGTTTGAACATCAAAAATAGATGTCTTTCGTTTTCCTTGTAAACTTTCTGCTTTTGAAACATACTCCATAACTTTTTAAACTATTATAATGTAAACATTTCTAAAAAAATCCAATCAAAATTTCTTTCTTAGATCAAATAACAACCCTTTTCATCCAAACAAACATAACATCTCTATGTAAATACATCTGTATCATATACATCAATAGTCACTATAGTAACCATTAGTTTGTGGAGCATGTTTCCAATATGATGAGAAAAAAATCAATAGAACATAACATTGTAGGATTCCTAATTTAGAGTTATATGAACAGGGTTAAGTTAACAAAAATTTTGATTAATTTTTAATTAAATTCAGCAAAAGATATAATCAACATACAGCCCAGATTGAGCATATGTAAGCCGTAAGAAAAGGCTATGCACCAAGAGGTACCAGAATTAATTTGGATACTATTATTAAACATAAAAATGTCGACACAAAAATAAGTTCAAACTAAAAAATATGGCCATAAATTATCCTTTTAATCATATAATTTAGGGTTTTTGGTTTTTTAGGATAACAAATACAAAGCCATTTAATGATTGGCTTAATCCATGAAACATGTTATGGTAATATAGTTGTCGTTGTTTGTTTACATCCCACAACAGTTATATATTTACATATATACTCTCGTTAAGTGAGGTAAAAGATTTTTAGGCTGGTATTGCAATGATATTACACTTTTATTATCAAATACATTTTTCAAATGATCGGATTGCATGCTATTTTCATGAAAGGTTGTCACAAAAGGAATTTTATTGAACATATTTGACTGTGGTGCGGGACCCTGGAGTTTTGCATTATGAAATACTTTATCTATTACCATATTATTAATTTTTTTAAACTTTTAAACGTACTTCTATTTTTTCTGGATTTGAAGCAAATACAATGATCCTTTTAGCTAAGGAACATTGTTTTTACAGTGATTTGGGTGAGAACTGTTGAAAGGAAGGTAGCCGCGAGCGTTTGTTTCTATATAAAGTATATCTGCTTCAACAAATGCATCTTCATAGAGAAAAACTTAAATGTCTAAAAAGTTCAATACTTGAAAAACTCTATTATCGATGTCTTTGAAAACTTAGCTTTTTCAAATGTATATTTAATGGGTAGATCTAAAATATTCAAGCAAATTTTAAAATTTTCAAAATTAAATGTTAATGGCCAGAAAAAAAAATAACCAACTTATAGATGATGTTTGGGTAAAAACTATTGCCGGTAAAAAGGAAGCGTTTAAAAGAGCTAAAGGAAGCGTTTAAAAGAACTAAAGAAAACCCAAATGGCAAAGAAAAACAAGTGAGAAGTAATTAAAATAGAGATAAAATTGCTGTTACTACTAACACCAATCAAAATGACATAGATATTGGTAATTATTGGAAAGTATCAGTCCACAATTCAGATAATGGCCATCAAAACTAGTCAAAAAACTGGAACCACCATTGCTAACGGACCTGCTAAAAAGGTGGCACCAAAAATCATTAACATCATCAAAAGATCCTAAAGACAGATATCGCTATTTAAAAACCGACAAAAATTTTCGCATTTCACTCCTGGAAATACATTGAATTTTAAACAAGATATTAATGATTTTACATGACGATTATAAATTAAAGAAATATTCTTCGAATACGAATTTGACGATGATTCTATAGCATATAACAAATCAAATAGAAATCCAATACTGTGGAATTATCACAAATTGTCAAAAAAAATTGAGTCGTTCAATGTCAGTTGCAAAAAGTTTATAAAATAATACTCCTAAAAAAAAAAAAAAAGAACCTTTAACAGTTAAAAAATAATAACGCTATTGTTTTAAAACCTTCTGATAAAGGTAGTGGATGGATAAAACTTACGATAGAGATCATATAGTATATAATGGAAATCATCACAGCTTTATTGTCTTCATAAAATTAACAAATGGAAACCAATTCAAAATGAAATCAAAAAGTGTAGTTTTTAAAAATTTGTTTTTCTAAGCCATTTTTACTTTTAAGCACATCCTTTTTTATTTTTACCAAACATCACCGACACATTTTATTTTTGGAAATCTTAATCGACCACTCTTTTATTTAAAGTTTTTTTAATTATGTAAGGGATCTCTTTTTTTTCTAAAAATGAATAGAATTCATCATCCATTTTTTCACCTTGGTTTTTATCTTCAATAATTCAAACTTGAACTAAATTTCTTTTTCTTTTTATCAATAATATGAGTGTGCTCAATGTGAAATTTACAGGGAATGAAAATTGGCTCCTTGTTTAAACAATTGTTCTACAATAATATCCAACCTAAAAATCTTTTACGTCACTTAATGAGAGCGAAATTTATATCTCCAGATACTTCCCCTTCACATCCAGAATGGTGTAATTTAAGGTTTTGACTTAAGATACAAGAATTTAAATGCAGTAGATCAGTAGTTGTGGTTATTCACTGAGAAAATGGCAGCTTGATATTCCAGTTTAACATTCACTTATATGTTGGTTCATTTGAGATTTAAGGACATTCGTATTATCTCTGATAGTTTTACAGATATTAGTTTGTTTATGGTGACACATATTAAATTTTAAATAACAAACTACATTACACGATCAGCAGGTAATTTTTGATCGAATTTACTATAATAGACCATTGGAAATTTAAAACATATCTACTGTGTTTAAATATATTGAGCACATCTTGTACCTTAAGTCAATACATTTAATTACACCATTCTGGGTGTAATACAATATTATATTAAAATATTGTAATAACAATGATTGTAATAATTAAGACCTAAAATGGCTGTCAAAGACTGTTTGCTGACCTTGAGCAAAATTAGTATTTACTAGTATTAGTATAAACTGACATGTTGATCAGCATGAGTAGCATATTTTTGAATAAAAATAGAATTTTTATATTTTTCTTAACACAGCACAGCAGATAAGCAAGGAAATTCCTTTCAATCCTCTTTCAACAGTATATCTCTGTATATCTCTAGATTAAACTATCAAAATGCTAATAAAAATTTTTATTCACCTATAAGTACAAAAGCACATATATACACTTAAAATTTTCGACAAAAGTATTTGAACAAGCTTTCTACCTAGAAAATATTTGAATACACAAAATTCAAAATCAATTAGGTTTTTATTAGGGTTTATAAATTGAGCCTGAAGCCAAAACAGTAAGTCAAAATATTTCTTTTGGTTTGTAAAATATTGTTAAGAAAATATTATTTAAAAAAATTCCTTAATTAATAAAACTTTATGGCTGAATTCAGGAAAATAAATGAGAAATAGAGGCTTCAATTTTATGGTTCCTCACATAACAAAAAAAAAGCAAAAACATACATTTTGTGATCTTCGTGTCTAGAGCTTTAAAATTTCCACACATCTTTGTCATTAGATTTTTCACTATAATCACAAGTCACCCATAACACCACAGTGTCTGAAGAAGCACTCAGTATATAGTTTTGTGTTGGGTGGCGGCTGATAGAGTAGACAGCTGATTTGTGAGTACATTTTAGTTCCTGCACAATTTCTGCAGAAATTAAATCCCAAATGACAACAGAATGGTCTTCTGAGCCACTCACAATATGTGTGTCATTCATCAATAGTGTATTATCAACTTTATATTCGTTATTAATATGTCCTGTGTAAGTATTTAAGACAGCACCATTTGACCTATCAATTAATCTGATTTTACTATCAAGGGTGGAAGCAAGTATACATTGACCATCATTAGAGAAAGATACATTTGTAACCGGTTCACCAAGACAATCTTCGTACAAACGTCCTTGACGAATGTCATAAAGTCTAACATAACCATCGACAGATCTACAAAAAGTATTAATGCAAAAGAAAATGATTAAATGTGAAAAAATTAATAAACCTAACATATCTAGAAATATTTTATAAGCTTGTTTTAACAGAACATTCAAAAATGAAAGGACTTGAGTTTGGCTAAAGGATAGTCTAGAAATTATAAGTAGGTTGCTGCAAATAAATAATAGCTAAAAGCCTTAGAAGCAGACTAAAAAAAGACAGGCAGAAAGAGAAGCATTCTTAGACATAACTGGCGACTACATATCAACTATAAACCAGTCCTATAACTGTGGAAATATAGATTTAACAATTTATATCTCTAGATACTAATTTTCGTGCAATAACAGCTAAGATAAATGGTTATGCACCACAAACAAGTCACCTCCATTTTATTAAATATGTACCACAAGAGGTATTTCTCACCCCAGCAATTCCCACATGTCTGAAAGAATCTGAGTGTGTTTCTGCTGGTTGTATTTTAAATGAGAAGGAAAGAAAGTAAAGAAAAATATCATTAGTATAATAGTCACAAAGTTTTAGAGAAAAATTAATTGAAATGGTTTTTCTAATCATCTAGAAGGACCGGAAAATTAAAGGCAATAACTCTCAACGATGTTTCATATATCGGATACATAAAAAAAATTTAACCATATTGTATCAATGATAATTTTGGCTGCCTATGTTTGAGACTTTTCAAGACTTAGAAAATATCATAGGCATACTGACATCATGTTTTACATGGTTAAGAAATTTAACTAAAACTGATTAAACCAACTAAAAAAAAAGAATGTATCTTGGTGTAATAATTAATTTTGTCAGCATGTAATGGAATGCGTGTAGAAGTTAAACTACTTCATGCATTCCATTAAAAAAGCTTTCAAAAATAGAAGAATCTTTCAGGAAAATTAATTTGGCATTACAGGTGCATTCTAATTTTAATAACAGCATTAAAATACTATGGAAACCCAAATTATCTGCAGAATGTCAATATAAAACAGTTAACAAAATAAATTCCAGCTTTATTTAACATAATTTTCATGACAAAAGCAATTAATCTGTTATGAGTCTTTGAGAGCTAAAGGTCTACCAATTATTAAAAAAAAAAAAAAAAAAAAAAACAGTTCTAAACATATTCTGTGCTTTTCACTAGCATGATAAAAGCAGATCAGCAGATAAAAACATTCAAACCAATATGGATATCTAAGTAATAAAATTCCTGACAAAAAAGTTTTAATCAAAATTATGGGAGTAGAGGTGTGACCAGGCAAACATAAAACGTAATCTAATACACACCCAGTTAGTATTTCATTTTCTGATACTTTTAATGACGGTATGCTATCTTTAGCATCATCCAATATTTGTACAGGCTCCATTGACCTGGATCTGGTATCCCATGTACGAACAGAGGAATCATAAGACCCAGACACAATTATTGAACCATCTTGATGATTAAACTGGACACAGTTCACTCTCTAAATAAAATAACAACTAGCATTTAGAATCAGATATATAATCGCATGGTACCATTTATACTCATAGTTCAACATTATATTTAAACAAACCCAATGTAAATTCAAGTAAACTATTAATATTAAGTTTTAAAATTTAGTTTGATCTTTAGCCTTTTTGTGTCCAGTTTCCAAAATTTACATTCATCAGATCTATGGCTATACTTGGACAGCCCTGCATATACTATTCAAGACAATTGGCACAGAGCAGTAATATATCTAATTTAAAGTAAAATGACAACTGTTATTCTACTGTTATAAGATACAAAGCTTATACTTAAAGCGTATTAAAATAAATATTAAAATTATTCTTCATTATCTGTTTAATATTACTATCTGTGGCCATGCTCAACAAATGCATACACACACATACAAAAATACTTACGTAAACTATACATACATCAATACGCAGGCAAAAGGATG
The DNA here is from genome assembly GCA_035046665.1 of Euphysa ruthae. NCBI lineage: Eukaryota > Metazoa > Cnidaria > Hydrozoa > Anthoathecata > Corymorphidae > Euphysa > Euphysa ruthae. Next base: position 7,895 of record JAUZNK010002547.1, read on the forward strand.
CATACATGGATGGATATTTTTTTAAATCAACAAAACCAACCATTGTTATCAATGTTTGTAACGAGTAATTTGTACATTAGGCAAAAGTCATAACTCAAACTTTTTTTGATTGACTAAAAGACACATATCATATCTTAAAATGACTTAAAAGAAATCTCGAAATATTATTCTGATTGGGCTAACCTCCAATACTAGTATGAAAGAAGTAATTACTTCTAACCTCTAATACTAGTATGAAAGAAGTAATCTTCTACTGCTAACCTTCATCTAACCCAACAGCTGAAAATTAAAATAACTTTAAACAGCTGTTTCAAAACCAAAATTAAAACTATTATTTCCTAGATCTCTCTGTAACTACATTTTTTGTAATATCAAATCACACTCACACTTAAGTGTCCTCTATATTTACGGATCATCCTTCCACTTCCAACATCCCAAAGGACAACAGTTCGATCAGCACTACATGAAGTAATTTTGCTATTGTCGTCTGTTGTATCACAACCCAATACTTCAAAGCCATGACCACTGTATGTCTTGAGCAGTGTACCTTTATAATAAATGTGTCACTTAAATTCTTAATGTTAACAATTAACTCGCATTTTTAGTCAAAAATTTATATTTTGAAAAAACTACCAGCTGGCACATTTTCTTAATCCACATAAAATAAGGAATTGCTTTTATTTGAAGAATGAAGTAGCATCAGAATATTTTATATTTTTTATAAGAAATAAAAAACACCACTGTAACTTGATTTGATGTTTGTATTTATTGCAGAAGTATTTTCTGTAAATATCTAAATACCAAATTTAAAAAACAAAAAACAGATTCTTGTCATATTTATTGGACAAAAAACAATCTAAATAAAATTTTCTTGCTTTATAAACATTTCTTTGCACTTACCTTTATATGGATTCCATAAACACAGTGATTTGTCACTACCACATGTTAAACAGTATTCACCATCTTTGTTGAAGGAGACGTCACGAGCTGAAGCTGGCTTAAGTTCTAACTGATTATGTATACTTATGGGTAATTTGTCACACATAAGTAAAAAATATTACTTTATTTATATCACTCTAAATTCAGACACACAGATGAAAAGAATGGACAAATCACTAAGAGAATCATTCATTTAAAAATTTAGCACTAATGTACATATTTTCTTAGTATTTAATAAATGGTGCTTTTATACATTATTTAATGACCTATTTTAATGTGTAAGTTTAACTTAATTAACAAAATTAATGAAGCAGTGATTAAGTTGTTTCATTTATGGCCTATGTTCTCAGCCCAAAGTAAACACAAAGAAGATACAATTTTCAAAATTGCTACCTAACTAAAATTATATTAAGATTAATTTTTTCCAGCATGATAAAAAATTTAATTGCAGACTAAAATTAAAAGACTATAAAATGAAAAGCAAACACACCAGTTAATTCTTTGCTTAAAATTCAAAATAGATGCTAGAAAAAGAATCTTTGTTAACACACAAAAGGATGGAATGATATTATTGATCTTACCAACCAGTATCTCCCTCCAAGGAGATTTATTCTGCCCATAATTATTCTTTCTATAGTACTTATTAAACAACTACATTTGAGGCAAGTTTTTTTAACATATTTTCAGGCCATATGGGTTAATTAATGCCATATAAATTGAAAATTTCAAAATAGTTCAGAGCATCAATTGAAATTTACAAAAATTAAAATAATTTGTTAATTATTTGATCCTCCAAGAGTATGTTGCTACTTTGAACAAAATAGCAAAAAATATGCCTTTTAGACGCAGGAAATACATGCTTCATTAAAAGGACTACATACTTTTTGGGATAATAGAAAAAAATATTAATAAACTTTAAAGTATTTCTTTTTAAAGACAAAAAAAAAATAAAATATGAATATCTCGTTATAATAAAAAGATAGAATAATTATGCGAAAAAAAAATAAAACAAAATTTTTAAAGGAGCTGTGAGCTCTTTAAACCATCTCTATAATAATAGCCTTAAATAACGCAAATTCACGCCAATGATTGGATAATTGTAAAAATTTTAAAGATTTTCATAACAATAACATTGTTTTTGATTGGTCGTTTTTAAACAATGGGCAAAGATATCATAAGCTTTTTCTTTAACAAACTTTGACATATAAGTTTAGCTCAAATGGTAAAGCGTTGACTTAGCTCGCAAGAGGTATAAGAATTGATGCCCTGGTCCCCCAATTTTCTTTTCACTTTTTTAAATATTTCTTTTTAAATGCACCAATTAGCCAAATCTTGGTAGGTATAAAGCTAGTATATAAGTAATCGCACATCAGTTAAAAATTTTAGTAAGAATTTCAAAATTATTGTGATAGCATTATTTATTGGGAACCAATTCAATTTGCAATATCACATGAAACCTATGTTAATTCTCTCTGCTCCTTGGCCAATTCAAATTATTAATTAAATTCTGTGTTATTATTTGCACTCAAAAAATGTTTTATAAGATGCAGGTGGAGCTCAATGCTAATAAAACTGATAAGTTCAACTGATTTACATCCCTATATTTATGCTAAAAGCTTAAATGAGAAATGTTGTAGTTCTACATTGAACAAACACTATAGACTAACCAGTGAAAATTTTGGGATATAGATAAGATTTGTATGCATGATTTCAATATCTTTTTTGTGAATATGCAGATATACGGCAATATAAATTTATTGGTACAACCATGGGTAAAAAAAGCCCGTAGGGACTGAGGAAACAAAAGGTAAAATTGAATGGCATTTGTTGATCAAAAAAGCCAACAAGAAATTAATAATTACAAATTAGTGAATTCAATAAAAAGATACATACCATCCTTACTATCATTACCATAGTTACATACCATCATTACTAGGTCTTTACTAGCACTTCTTTCATTAATAATAAAATTCACAAGCTGTGAAACAGGAAGCTCAAAAAATTTAATTGAGAAACAAGAGATTTACAGACCAATTAATAAATATTTCCAATTTATTACCCATTATGAAGTTCATTCATAGGCAATACATGAAATTATTTGATGGAGGATTTCATCGTTATTTAAAAGTTAGTGCATTGACTATTCAATATTTGATATAGTATAGTATAGTGAATATGTGCCTTTTAGAAGCCCTTATAGCCCTGCCGGGAGAAAAGGTTACATGCCACTAAGGATTACAATCAACATATGAGAATAAATTTTAGGTATGAAGCTCTCTTCTTCTTCTTCTATCCACTTCGTGCCAGGTGGAACATAAGGCTTCAACTAGTTCCCTCCACACATCCCTGTCCTTGGCAATGGTTTTGGTTCAAGTTTGAAGATTCTGTAACGTTGATTTTTTACGGGAGAAGGTTGTCAGCCTGCAGCCTAACCTCTTGACTAGTAGGACAAGGGTTTTCTGTTGGGGTTTGCTCCCTTAGATGATTGCATAACAATGCTGATGAGCTCCATCTGCCCAGTTTGGTTTTTGGAATCGGAGTTTACCATCTCCTAGATGGACTGTCTCGTA
>JAUZNK010002548.1:0-11403 GCA_035046665.1 Euphysa ruthae
CAAGAAATCAATATATATATATATATATATATATATATATATGACTGATAGACATTTTTTTGCAAAACATCAAATTAAAGGGCAGTACAAAAATTTAACAAGAATATAACTATTTATAAGTATTCTAGCTTGCATAGCATTCATATGGTTCCACATTCTAATCAAGCAAGGTTTTTTATTATTGGCTACAATACAAATATTTCTGATATGTTCAGAAAATTTTAATTTAAAATCTATCGTGACTCCTAATAATATAACTTGTTTCATTGCAAAAATTTCAACACCAAAAATATTAGATAAAATATTGCATGGATCTTTAACACCTTAAAACATAATTTGGACCTTTGCTGCGTTAACAACCATGGAATTATTCCGAAAACAGTTTTGGAGTCTACCAATATCACTTTATAACCGGTTTCGAGTATTATTAAAAACGTTATCACATGCATACAAGATGTTATCGTTAGCAAACTTACAAATCTTAGATTCAAGTATAAAAAAGAAAATATCTTAAATAAAAATATTAAGAGTGGTGTAAGAATTGAGTCTTGAGGAACTCCTAGTGTTATTTCTAACCACTTACTAAAAATAAACCCAGTTTAATTCTTTGTTTCCTGGAAGAGAGGTAGTTTTTTTATAAATCTCAGACTATGCTGAAAAAACTCGTATGCAACAAGTTTAGCCAGGAGAAGATTGTGAGTTATGAAGTCGCACACTTTAGACAAGTCAATTAGAATCGTTCCTACAAATCCTTTTTCTCTCAAGACATTTTTGCTACTTCTGAAGAAGACGAAACAAAGAGTGCTGAGTAGAAAACCCTTTCAGAAAACCACAAAGAAGGGGAGAAAACTTATCCTCAAAAAAGTCAATTAGATGTGGAAAGAGAATCTTTTCAAACACTTTAGAAGCAGTAGGCAAGATACTGATGTGGTGATAATTCCCTTTATCTGTGGTATCCCCTTTTTTATGGAAAGGAACAACATCAGCCCATTTCAACTGATCTGGGAAGGTACAGTTATTAATGGATGTATTTATGCGATCACAAATGAAAGGCGTGGTTATATTTTTTTATCTTTATGTTCTTGTATTCTATAAATTTGTGCTATTTCATAAAAAAAATTTTTTAATGCGCTATGTTATGTTAGTATAATAAGAATTAAATATATTCCCAATATCCTTCTCACAAGAAATCAAAGTATTGTTATCAAGAAGAAGAATTCTTTCATTGTTAAAAAGAGACTTACTAGAAATAAATGCTTTGCAAGCATCGCAAAACGATCATTTTCCCTCTTTTATTTCAATACTACCAAAAAAATTTCTTCTCCTTTCGAACGAGATTATAAATAAGATTTCGCTGTCTATTGAAAGCAACTTGGTCAGTAGGAAAGCCTAAACTATTGGCTTTATTCTTTAGCCTAGCCCTTTTCACAATCTCTTTACGATTTGCTTGGAAACAAGAAGGCTTGTTGAAGTAACGTAACATCTTTTTCTTGAAAGGAGCATTTTTGTTGAAAACAGATTTTAAAATTTCAGCATAAGTACAATAATCAAAACAAAAATTTGATTTTGAAAAATGATAGTTAAGTTCAGTAATAAATAAATTAAAATCAAACCGTTTACGTTTCCGATATAAGATACAACTAGGAGATACAACTAGGAGATACAACTAGGAGATACAACTAGGAGATACAACTAGGAGATACAACTAGGAGATACGTTCCCGATATAAGATACAACTAGGAGATAACTTTAAATATTTGCTTTTGAACATAGGAAACATTAAATGATGAAAATCACTGAGATCCGTTTTAATGGAATGCTGAAAAAGATTTAGCATCCGTCAATATTCTTTCTTCTTCTTGCGACCGCAGTCGAACATATAGTTTTTATGCGGCTTATAAGTTACAGGGTCGCAACTCCTCTGTAGCTCTCACAGTTATTCTCTAACTAAAGTATTTTTGCCTGCCCATTGTCACTATCCATCGTGATCTTCTGCGCAGCCAAGTGTCTAATTGACCATTACAGCTGTTTGTTGCTGTGTGCCCAATTAGACTATACTGACACCCGTGAATTCCATGTCAGTTTATGTACCCTGTACGGGGGAAATAATATTAAGCCAATACAAATGCCTATTCTTGAGTTAAAACGAGTTTTATTTTAATGAGGTTAAAAAGACCATATTCTGCAGTAAATTGACTTAAAAATTTATTACCAGGTTCTAAGTTCATGTCACCATATATTATAAAGAAGTCATATTTACAGAGACAAAAATTTATAAGTTTAGAAAAATCTATTAAAAATGCATTTCCAAGACACTTATGAGGATTTTAAACAATTAATATCAACTACCTTCTATTACCAATGTTTATTTCAATAAGAAAGACCTTGATATTTAAAGAGTGAGAAAAATTAATTAGTTATTTAGAAGGAAGATCTGATTTTATCAGAACGATTAGATCTCCACTTCTACTACTGATAACCAATTTAAAAGGTCTCTTAGATCCATGAAGCATGAAGTCATTATCCGAAAAACTGCTATCAAGCTTTGTTTCAGCAATTGTTAGAAAATCTACATGAGGTCCAATAAGCTCAGATAAAGAAGTAAATTTATGTCGCAGATAGTTTATGTTAAAATAAGAAATAATGGAATATTATGCCTGATATGAAAATTAAACATGAAAATTCACCATTGGTCTTAGAACCGGAGTTGGTAGAACTATTTTCGTGATTGCTAATAAAAAAGAGAAATTTTTCTGCATGGCTTTTACTCCTTTCCAATTTTTTTGTAACTTACTCTTATTGGAGTGATCGAGAGGATTGATGCTGTCATGAGAGGTGTATTGGAATAAAAACTCTTTTTTTGCAGGAGTTTGGGAAGGGTAGCGAAAAAAGTAAAATTTTATAGAAACGCAGCGTATTGTAGAACAACGAAACAGAAATTACCCGCTTGGCTTCAAATTTTGTCTAATTATTTTTACTGGGTCAATCTGTGTGTGCAGTTAAAATCAGAATGGTATCTCCAACACAATTTTTTTTAAATTTAAAAAATTTAATAAAAAATTTTTTTTTAAATATGATTTTTTTTTTCTAATATCATTTTTAAATTGGTGTCAAATGTAGATTTTTTAAAATTTAGTTTATTAACTCTCTTATTTGTGTACCTGCAGTGATTCCATTCACACGTATTGCGATAAACAATTAGGAAGTTGGAAAGACCTTGCGTTTACAGCGTCAACATCAACACCGATATCATTGTGTTTGCAGTTAATAGTTAATAAGTTTTTCCATTCATTCATATATTTCTTTAACATTTTCGTGAATAAATAAAACTCATTGTCACTAATCTACACCAACAAATATTTTTTGATGTTTTCCAAATAATAATAAAATATAAAGCTAACGACATATACTACACTCGCATGATGTTCAGTTCCAACTATGAATAGACTTTTTAAACTGGCCTAGAGAATTTCTGTTTTTAAAGTCTACCGAGAGAGTGTTTCAAATAAACATGCTTTAAATAAAAAAGAATTTGTTCTGCATGTTAGATGTTCATGCCGGAGGAAGAATTAGTATGCTACCTGTCCGAAAAGAGAGGGAATTTGTTGTATTTTAAGGTTTACCCACATTAACACCGGATTTAATCCATTAACAGACTTATACTTTTCAATCATAAGTAAATGGCGATGTTTTTCATAAATATTGACCGTATTTTCAATAGAAATTAACTCATCAAAACTTAAGGTAATGTCTCTTTTGAATCGTGTGGATCAAGTTATAATCAGTTTAAAAATAACTAAAACGTAGTTATGAACAAGAGTTCTTGTTTAAGTAATATCCAAGTCTTTTCTTAACCTGATCAAGCAATTCACTTTGTTATTAGCTCGTATACATAATTTACGAATATGACTAGAAAAATTTAGTTTACAATCTACAATAAAATTTAGAAAATTAATCACTTCGATCTTAACGTTAATTTTCACATTAAATAGAATAATTTTTACTAGGAGGACTTTTTGTTCTTAAAAACATAGTTTGAAGCTTTCAAGGATTTGCTACCATTGAATTAGATTTAAACCACTTTTGTATCCTAAGCGAATCCCTGTGAAAGCGCGACATGACGTGGTCAAGAGAAGCGTCATAAGAAGGGGCCCTAAAATTGAGCCTTGAGATAGTCCTAAGATGTTATTCAAATATTGGTTGAAAGTAGAGCCCAGATTTTTTTTCCTTAAGCAAAAGTAATTGGAGATAATTTAATATACTTAGTTTTGAATATTGTATAAATTAGGTGATGAAAATCACTAAGACCAGTCTCCACTTGTGAATTTTTCAATAGAGATCTTGAGTTCGTTAAGATGATATTGATGCAAGTACCACAAGATGATTTGAAGCAGGTCTTTCCTTTAATTAGATTAGAGAGATTATAACTTCTCACAAACTCAACTAATTGTGGATTACTGGGCTTTTGATTCATGTCACCTCATCTAATATAATAATCGTATTTCTTCAGATAATAATCAATTAATTTAGATAAACTTTTTATAAATAAATTGTTGATGTTTTGCTTGGGTTATATACAGGAAGAATAAGCCACTTTCTCTTACCAAAAATGAGCTCAAACGGAATTATTTGAATGTCTAAATTCGATTGATAATCAACAAGTTTTCTAACTGGCAAATTTGCTCTTACAAATGCCATAAAACCACCACTATTTCTACTGACGTCAAGTCTCAGCAGTCTCCTAAAACCAGGAAGCAAAAATTTGGTATGAAGGAATGTATCATCTAGTTTAGTTTTGTTTCCGCTATTGTTCTTGCTATGAGGTTCTAAAGAAGGTCTAATTTTTAGCGCAAAGAATTTATGTTAAGATACGATAGTATTTGGTTACCAGGACATTTAGAGTTGCTAATAGTTAAAGAAGATAAATCACTACTTGTTAATTGGCAAGGGACTTATTCTTTTTCTAAGTAATAGATAAATTTTTACTATTACAACCAGGTAAGTTTAGTTAACCTACAGAAATTTTATTTATTAAATGTAATAAATTTAGCTCAAACACTATTAAACCACTGTTCGACAGGTAAATACCACCTCTCCAAAAAAGATTTTGCTGGATATTAAAGCTATCTAAATAAATAATGTTATGTGACCTACACAACCTACACAAGCAACACGTTGACACATTTTCTCCTCTCATCGACTTTTGGAAATCCATGCAGAACTATTCCAGAAACAACTGCCTTATTAACAGCATGTATCATATTGCTTGAGATTTCTGCATCATTTAGTGGCGTGACGTTTGGCGGTGGTGAAAGATCGTTTGTTCCAGCATGTATGATTGCTATGTCATGGTGAAACTCGATTAGCGTTGGTTCTACATAGCATTGGAAGGATCTACTTCTGGCACCAGGAAACGATATAAAAAATGATGACTTTACGAGTTTCAGTTGAAATGACAGTGTTTTATTCTACGGACCATACTTTTGGATGATATAATTGCTTTTTTCTTGATATTCATTGAGTGGTTTATAATTAGTAATTGTAAATTTACACACTCCCACTTTCCGCAGCTCCGAGGCTCTGGTTTTTTTTATTTAGAGGTGCGTCAGGCAAGGTTATACTAAATGATGAATGCAGATAATAAAGGCCCGTGGTTGAAAGTGAATACCTTACAACTATGCCACAAAATATGTGTCGCACACATCGCCAGCAGCTAGGTGTTGGTAGAACGCCATCAGTTGCGGGTAGACTATGTAGTGTAGGGGCTAAGTCCGCTCTCATCGCGTTGCTCAAAAAATGATAGATACAGAGAAGCGTGCGCGTAGTGACTTTGCCAGTGTGCTATGTGAATTAGTCCAAATTTCTATTTAGAGACTTATCTGACTAGGGTATATCGAGATGTATATACCCATCATGAATGAATATACCTTCACGGATGAAGACATCAATCAAATACTTACTAGGTCTGGACCCTTCAAGTATCAATTCCACGAGTAACTAGTTGCTGAGTTTGACCCCTTCATGGATGAAAAAATCGAGCAACTACTTGCTAAGACCCTCACGGACAAATACATCGACCAAGCTGAGTCCGAGACCCTCAAGGGTTTCGTTTAAAACATCCCTGCTGAGTCTATTCCAGAAGCTGTTAAAGAAAGGATGTCGAAGCCTCACTGATCTTTAGTGTTTAAGTTGCGTGTGAATAATGAAAAATGTTTCCGACAGACACTGTTAAACACAGCCTCAAGGCTGTTAAAAAATGGTTTTCGAAGCCTCTCTGGCTTTCTGCGTTTTTTAAGTCGTGTGTGAAGGTTGAAAAACCTGTTTTCACAGACACCATTAAACACAGCCTCAACTCTGTTAATGAAAGGCTGTCGAAACCTTTCTGGTCTTCTGCTTTTATGTCGCGTATGAAGGATGAAAAACCGGTTCACACAAACACCGTTAAACACAGCCTCAAGTGTGTTAAAGAAAGGCTGTCGAAGCTTATCTGGCCTTCTGCGTTTAACTCGCTCGTGATGGAAGAAAAAACGGCTGTCACAGATGCCGCTAATCACAGCCTCAAGGCTGTTAACAAAACGCTTTTGAAGCTTTTCTGCATTTCAGTTGCGTATGAAAGATGAAAAAGCAGCTCTCACAGACACCGTTAAAAACACCCCAGAAGCTGTTAAAGAAAACCTGTTAAAGCCTCTTAGGCCTTCTGCGCTTAAGCTGCGACAGGTAAAGGAGGAAAAATTCCACCTGCAACTAAACAGGGGAGGAGTGACCTCAAAGAAGGTCAATTGTGACAATGCACATGTGCTCTACCCAGACTCGTCTGGAAAGAGACAAAAGAAAGTGTCGATGATCATCGATTCGACATGCAGACAGTAAGAGGGGCAGAAATCACGAACAAAGGCGAGGTGTATTGGGTCTCCTTTGAAAAAGCAGAACTTAGGATAATCATAGACATGGCCTCGGAAGAGCTCTTGTAGGAAGCAAAGGTTCGCTATGGGATCACTGTTTGAATCCAGAGCTATTAATGAAGCATTTACATAAGAAACTGGAACAGATCCTCGAGATGAACCTGAAGATGAGGAAAAAGCTTATTCCTTAGAACAGGAATGCCACAACGCCACCCACTCTATAGGTGGTGTTACAGCCTATCGTTTCGGGAAGTGGCTCAATAGGGAAATATAAGACCGACCCCTATAAAATACAGAGGCGCTCGGAAGTCGGCTCAGGTCAATTCTATGGTATGCAACAGCCAAGACGCCACAACAGGAACAAGCGAACATCACGATTTGGAAATGCGAGCAGCCTATCTAGCATGTGAAATTCTTCCGTGGTAGTGTTGGTGATGCGATGGACCTTGTGTGTGAGTATGGGTTCCCGACAAACACGATGTCTTGAGCGAACGTAGAGGGTGTGCCCCTGAGGGACGTCCTTACCATAACTGGTGTCATTCAGCTTTACGCTTGGGTGTTCGATCCAAACACCCATCGGTAGCCGATGGAGGAGTTGGAACCTACCTATTTCCCTAGGTCATCGATTTAGTGATCTTGCTGAGGTTATAGTCTTTCGCAAATGCGGTAAGGTCCCAACCAAGACTATCGAGATCATATTCGACTACCTGTCCCGCCGAAATTGTCAAGTAAAATGTTGTGGGGACCGTGGGTAAATTCCCTTATAGGACGATAAAAAAGGACCAGACGAAATGCTGGAGGAGACGGCTGAGTCAAATATCCGTCAATGTCTCTGCGAAGTGTGCAGAAAACCATCGTCAGTTTGCTCCGCCAACACCATCTGACAAAAAGACCAACGTCAGCGCTACACGCTGTCAAAAAGTTGATGTGGTGTTAGCCAAGGGCATTACAAATGAAACTTTAAAATCACAATCTTATCTTATAATCACCGACACAAACGCGAAGATGAGTTTGATGACGCAATGGACTTTCCAGATGATGTGTGCGAATCCTGGTGAGCTACAAGTAGCAGCTTAGTTACTCACCTTGAATACATGCCAGTCGCCGACATACAAGCGGTCCGTTCTTGTATATGCGTACCTTGTTGTTAGTAAAAGAGAGTCCTGTCCATATAATACCAAGCCTTATCTTTCGCCATAGTCTCTATCGTGAAATTTGTGGCAGCGGATGTCAGTTCTACTTGCAAGACAAACCAACGGGTAGATGTGATTCTAACAGCGGCTCCAGCCACCACTTTAGTGACAATGAACGTAAACTGAGGCTTCGCGTGAGATAAGGACAACCGCAGGGCAATATCGTCCAATAGCAGCCGTTTTTGTAGTATCAGCCCCAGAAACGGGAGGAATATGACAATTACTCTCGGTGCAGCATTAACAGTTGCCTCTGCTACCAAGAGAGTCTGTCGAGCAATAAAGCCCATATTGGCTTAGGCTTTAGCTTCAAAATGTGCAGGGTGCCGCGCTAGTTTTTGATTTTCGACACTATTGTGATTAGCACCGCTTGATAAGTGCATCATTGCTAGTCGAAGTTGAATATGGCTCGGCATGATCTGTCGTTTAAAGTAACTTTGCTAAACAGAAAATGCGAAAACAGATTGATCAGCTACGATACTCCCTGCAGTGTACACGACCTGAAATTTTACCTCCATATAGCGATAGGAGTTATCGATAAAGTCTCGGTCGTCACCTGTTTCAAAAAGAAACTCGCTTGTGTGATCAAGGTCACCTTTTGATTTTACGAGCTCTTGGTAAGCTCTAAACACATCAGTCTGTGTTTGGGGCACCACCCACAAACCTGTCAGCCCGGTTAGATGCGTGTTAAATTACTCTTTTCAGTGTTATATATCATGTAAAAAGCGTGCAGGTCTCATAGGAGTGTTTGCTAACATACTCACAGAAAGTCCAAGATTCAAGAGTTTTTCCTTGGTGGCGGTTGTTTGAGTTGGTGAGATTCGTAGTCAAGCCCACTAGCTTTCCAATAGATTATGTCACCAGGACTGGCATCGCACAGTGGAAGGATTTGCAGGAGTGGGACTTGGGAAACTGTCTACATTTGTATGCTTGATAATGCGATATAAACGAGAAGGTTGTTTACTACTCCAGTGATATCCACAAGGTTGGGACTTACATAGGTTCTAGTCTCCAGTTTTTTGCTGGGAAATCGAGAAGCAAAAAAAAAATTCTCTGAAAGAGCATTATTGTTAGTTATTGCAAAAGATAATTTCATCATGGCCGTATTCACCGAGAACACGAGGGCTGTGTTTTTAAGGGGCTTATTGAGTCTACTAGTGTGGATGGAATGTCATAGGTTCCAGGGGGTAGACGGAATTCTTTTTTGGGTCGAACTCGATTGGCTCTTCGGGAATAGAGTGTAAGTCGTAACCGAAAGACCTCGGATGATGGAACTATTAACAAACGCGGTCAGCAGGAGACCTAGACCCTTTTGTGATGGTGATACCGCGATGTTATTGTATCGTAGCCATTCCACAAAATCGTCAATGTAGAGAGAATTAAGCCAACCTCATTTTGAGAAATACTTCCATTGGGTGCAGGAGCTAAATTTTTCCTGGGTTGCCTTTAAGATCAGAACGTCCACGATCGCCGGCTTTTCCTTTTGGACCAAGTTTCAGTTAGAATAGGTTTGCTATGTTCGTCCCTGCGACACTCCCAAAGGAGGGTCACTGGAGAATAAAAATCGAAGGCAAGAAGGCTCTCAGACGAGAGATTCCAATAAGCTTGATCAGTATATCAGGACCGGTGATATGATCACAAAACAGAAGTGGGAGTTATGTAGTATTTATTGGGCCGAATGACCCTTTAAAGAAATAATTCTTGCAAGATCGAGATGGAGAAAGTAGATATCCTCAGCTATAACATACACTAAACGAAACCCATACTAAGCCCGAGTCTGGGGCAAACTACCGATTGACACAGGTAAGTAACCAAACTGGAAAACCACCTAAAGGCCGAGATTTACTTCCGTGAAAACCCTTTGAAAAAATATAATTGGGTCGTCAACGGTATTGATGTTTGAGCTATTATGATAAGTGTCGTTCTGGGTGACGTTGGAACAGGCCTCTTAGCGACCGTGATCGCAGCACCAGTCGTTTCAGTCATCATGGGTGCTGCTGCCAGGTGCGGTTTCGTGAGTGCTGGCACAAAGCTTGCCTTTATTCGACTAAGAATAAGAGATCAAAAACACCGCATTCTCGCAGAGAAAAAGCTCAATTCAATTTCAGACCTAGTCAGCAACGGCGTCATAACTCAAAATTAGTTTCATTCGGTTTTAGAAAAAGTTTGAAAATACTATGCTATGAAAAAGGATGAGCGAGGATGCAGAAAAAAGGAATTGGTCGAGAGAGGGCGTCTCCACCACCACCATATAAGCATCCGACACCAATGTACCAGGTTGGGCTGGCAATGAGTATTTGTCACCATGAGCCATGAGGCGTATAATTTGGAGAGAAGAAAATTACTTTTTTACTAAAAAAAAAAAATAAAAAACTTCAAAACAACAAGAACTTTATTCTGTGAACTAGCATTGCTGCTATGCTTGAAAATTTACCCGACCACGATGGAGCCTTGTCATTTACTTTCCTTTTTCCTAAAGCTTGGTATACATGGTCAAAAAAGTGGCTAGAATCCCGGTGGAATTCTGAAAGATGGAGTGATATTTAAGCAATTTTCTAGGTCGATTTTTTTAGAAAAAATATGTATGTTAAGTTCCAATCTCTATCTAAATCTACATTTTTTTTTTCAGATTCAGAATCTAGAAAAAATTTTGAACAAAGATAAGTATATATTTGTAAGAAGCCAAAATTTTCTGATTTTCATGAATTTTTTTGAATAACACTTTCTTAAATGTTGGTCGCTAAGCTACAGTTTTTAACATATGAAATGTTAGACATGATATGGCGCAGATAAACTTTAAAAAGTTGTTGTTGTACTGTAATTTAAACACTAAGCGATTGTGCATTCCAGATTATCGGGCAAATAAGAAAAACAAGACACGGCGTCAGCTTTAAGATCAACAAAGACGAAATATTTGGATAAATTATTTAAACTGAGGATTTTAAGTTTTTTATAATTATTTGCTTGTTTTTACCATTTTCCATATTTTATCATCATTTTGTTAGGGCAATTTATTTCATAAAAACATTTGCTTCTAGCTCTAGCATTTAAACTATTTTCTTTAGAATTTTATTTGCTCTCATATAACAAAATTTCATGATAAATTTTAAAACAAATCTCAAGGGGGAAGGGATTTTCCCCCTTAATGTAATGATTTCTTATTTACAATACACCAATATAGTATTTATTGAAAAAATAACATTTACAAAAACTAGATTTATATGAGTTCCTTACTATACCCTACCTATAACATAAAAAACAGATATAAAATATATACGGCATTAAATATAATTTTAAAAAGCTAAACTTTT
>JAUZNK010002549.1:0-11402 GCA_035046665.1 Euphysa ruthae
TTACTATGAATATTACAAAGGAATATATATATATATATATATATATATACCAATGTACTTTGATTCATTTGATACCTGTTGTGAAGACTAACTTTTTCTCCAAACTCAGAGAGCAGTCTTTGTTTCACATAACTTGATTTTATACTGCCTGAGTCAAATCCAAAGTTTTGAAAATAGCTTTTCAAACCTAATAAAAGTCCTTGTAACTTTCGTGTTTCATTTAGTTCCAATATTGTTATTTTTACATGTTGAAAGAAGATTATCTTTATTTCTTCAATCCGAACATCTTGGAAATGAATGTTGTCGCCTTCTTTTGGATTGTAAGTTTTCCAACAGTATCTATTCAAACATATCTTATGGTATCAAATTTCAGCCGCAAAAGTATCTATCGTATGATCAATAACAGAAATTGTAGCCGCTAAACGTTCACGCATTTTTTGGTCTGCTAGGTAATGTGTGTGGTTCGTAAATGTGTTCAAAGCTCGCTCATGCTCTATAATGGATAATTTTCTAGTACTCGAAGTATTTTTGCTATCTTCAACTTTCAAGCACCACACAAATATGCTTTTTATGGAATAGTCTTTTACTGCGAGTAAATTTAATTTTAGTCGACGATATTGATTGCGTATTGATTATTGTGCTTGCTTTTTCTGAGAACGCTTGAGTGCCTGTGAAAGTTTCTGTGAGCTCGGTAAAGTGGCTTTACTCAACCTATGGTAGTATAAACTAGTGGGTGGTAGGGCGCTGTTCTAGTTAACATACTCGTAAGCGCTACCAAACATATCTAGTCCTGGATAAAAAAAAAACTTAAACCGTTAATTGTCAATGACGTATATATATATGGATATATAATATAAACCAAAAATAAATATATAATATTATATAATCATATTAAGAATTATATCCTAGATCCGCCCCTGCAAGGGTACTTCGAAGACTGGTTATCAAAATTACTGTAGCATGACAAAAAGTCTTTATATTTAGATGGCACAAAAGGTACTATTTTTTTATCGGAACAAAATTATAAAACCAAATTAGATCAATTTGACGTTTTGCTTTGAAATCAAAAATAGCTGAAGACAAGCAACTCCTTCATAGATTAAATGCATTTTTTTTCGAAATTTTAACAAGATCTTGGGCAACTTCTCAAAATTGGGTCTGAATCTTTTACAAGTCTAGCATGGAGTTGATCACTAAGAAGACACGAAAACACGCCGATAGCACGCTTACAATGGGCCCTTAACGGCTCTTTGTAATTTGATGATTTCTTGATGATGTATAAAACTTTTTTTACAATTTTTCCATGCAAATACCTGTTTTTAAGTAAAGACACTTAATTCATCTTATTTTTTAGCGAGATTTCGTTTTTTTCATTATCTCTCAAAATCGAGTTTTTTTAATCTAAATGACCATAAGGGATATCGTTTCACTCAATTGAGGTCATAACGGATATTAACATTTTTTTGTTTATAGTGAAACACTGAAACTTTCTGGACCATTCTTGACACTTTACCCGAGATTATCATTCTAACTTTGAAGATTCGCGGAGTACTCTAAGCTATAAGGAAGATCACCATATAAAGTAAATTTTACTAAATCATAGTCAAAAAAGTTTGTTATCAGCTCTATTAGTGTTTTTCGAAGGCTAATTTAAGAATATTAGTGAAAAGTAAACACTGCTGGGATAGCTTGGTTGAGTTTTAATTTTGGAAACACTAGCTGTGTTTAAATTGTCAGGAGAGTTGTGCTTGAATTTACCTCAAATTGCTTAAACCAACATTAAACGCTTCAGGGGTAGACCTAATAAATCTTTTATGTTATTAATAAGTCAAGTGATTTGACGATAGACAGGCTTATAAAACGGCACTTTTGAATATAGATATATACGCTGAATTTTTGCGAGTCGGGCTCAATCATTATTTGACAGAAAAATGTGCTAGATTTAGATCATAAGAGCGAAAACATAATGGCTTTTCCCATATTTTTGCGAAAGAAAAAAACGCGAACTTTGCAGTTGGAGCTCATTTGGCAGGAACGTCAAAAATTCGTTCCAATTTTTCAAATTTTGTCGCGCTTTCTTATTTCTTTATTATTAACAGCTGAATAGTAGAGAATAATTCAATCAAGACAAAAAAACATAACCAATTTAGTTCTCTCTATCGAGGGTTTGTTAAAATCGGTATCTTTATTTTAGCCTCTAAAATGTGACATATACGCCGTGTATTAAATACACCATGGTCGACAGAAAATTTCTTTCTATCACATTTTTTCTTTTATTTTAAGCATTGTATTTTCCCAATTAGATATTTTTTTAACTTTGGCTTGCCAACAAGCTTGCCTTGTATTCGCAAACCTTTATATATGGATTCATCTAAAAATTAGATCAATTCTTGTTAACACCAGAATTCGAAACATTCTCCATGAAACGTATTAATTCAACATCACTTTGATTTTGCACGTTCTCCCTGGTATTTAGGTCTTAACAAATCCTTAAGATCGCAAACATGTTCATAAAACTTTACTTAAATTTGGTAAGTTGTATTTTGATTATAGATAAAATACTTATTAAGAGGCTTTTTCTTATATTCTAATTCTATATATATTACATGATCTTAACTCTAAATATTATCCTCCTTTCCAGTACGCATTCGTTAATTACGCACAATACTTTTACAATCTTGTACTTCCTCATGAGCATGACACGTATTTAAATACAGTTGTGATCGTGATTTAATCTAGCATGATTGAAACATAAAATTTTATTTCCTGTTCTCAGATAAATAGAAGAGGAAAATCCCTATGAGACCGTGACCATCATTAGCAGACTAAGATTTTACACCGAATTTGGTTGGTACAGCTAATTTAGAATAAAATTGAAGGGGCTAACTTAAGGTTGAGCAAAAACATTTATGGGCAAAATTAGGTAAAATTTGACACCAACTTTTTTCTCCCTAAATGTGCTCATATAATATATCAATAAAAAGATATGACAGAATTTATCATATCAATGGTTCTTTTTGGGTAACCATCATTATAAGTTTGTTACGAATAATTAATGCAGTTGTTTGTATTTGATTCATGCTTCGTATATTGGAATGATTACTCACGCTACTCATTTTCTACTCATATTTTTGGTGCGCATAACTCAAAAAAGTCCTTGTTGATAATCTTAAAAACTATTTTTAAACAGATTAACCATAACAAAAATCCCATAGGATATAGTGCCCAATGGTTAATTCAAAGATATAACAACATATATTTCTGAAGTATATTCTGAGGATAGAAAGATATTTTTGCACATTTAATATTATACAAATTATATATTTACATTAAATTAAAAATTAATAGCTCTTATAAGGGTAGCATGGACAACGCAAATATTGTTCCCATAAACATAGTGATGAGTATGAAAGGTGTTAGAATGTACCAGACTGGCCAAAGCCCGACACACATTCTAAAAAAAAAATAAACACACTATGTATGTTATGTACTCTCAGAAGAAACTTGAAGAATGAGAGTTAATCAAATTATATCTACCATATATAAATATAAGCCAAACACGAAAAAATTTCCGAAATTTCCAAAGTATCAGAAATAATATTTTCTATCGTCATATGACATATTGTTCATATGACATTGAAAATTCAGCCAGGAAAAGAAATCGCAGCATGTATAGATAAATGAAAAGAAAAAGAAGAGTCAACTAACGAAGAATTTTGAGAAAAGCTTAAAAATGAAATTTGCGGTGCAACTTTGATTTATTTGGGGGCAAATTCCAGGCACGGTAAAAACACTCAAACTGGTCAGCATGCCTAAATATACACGAACTAATATTTTCTTAGCATAACAGAAAACAGAATCAGAAGGTAATTTCTTCTAAAAATGTTAAAGAAAATTTCAAAACGTAATTTTCGGTCTGAAAAATATTTGGGCCCAGCGCCGCCAAAAAGTTAAAGAGTTTCAGACAAACAACCTAATATTTCGAAAAAAGCACTCTATCGTCTTCTAACTACATGCAAAATATTTGAAGAATTTATTAGGCCTAAAATAACCGATTTTGGAATATACGCGTTCATTACCGAAAAACAAAAACTTTTTTTCGAAAATATAGAAAAGTCACTTTTCTATAGGAATGGTCTAAGAACTTCACAAAAAGAAAGTAGAAGAAACTAATGAACAGTTAGTGAAAAAGCGCGATTTGCGAATTATTATGGGTTAATTCATAGGGCCCCTCTTAGGTTCGTTGAGGTTCCAAAAAATCAAAAAATTTACTTTAAATACAGGCGCAATTGATTTTTCGGCTTATTTTGACATTTACTTTATTAAAACGCAAGTGCTCCTAAAATTTATACACTATTTTTAAAGATATGAGCTAATTTGACGATGATGTTAGGGGAAATTTTGCTTTCTCAGCATTCTTTTAATCAGATTAAATAATGAAAAATATTCTTTGCGAGCTGCTTGAAACTTAACACTTTATAGAACGAGACAATGTAAAACTGTTTTGAAAACAATTTTCTTTAATGGAAATCTCTTTAGCATAAGTAATAGTAGACATTTTGATGAACATAAATATCTATGTAATAAAAGTGTTTACTTACAATACCATTCCAACAATGAATGACAGAGTAGCCACGGGAATAGCAAATGGAGAGTGCTTTTCATAATCAGTGATTCCTTTGTAATATTCATAGTAACCAATCAAGAAAACGCCTATTAATGAACTTAATGCTACCAAAGACATTCCTATGTATAAGTATAATCTAAAAGAAAAAACAAAAATTTAACGGAATTGGTTCAGTATAATAACAAAAAATTAATTTTTAAGTGAATCTCTCATTAACATGGTAGCCAAAGAATAATTGTTGCTAAAATCCATGATATTGTTTTCTTTTAGTTTCTAAAATAATAACTAATCAAATTGCAAGGCGTTCTTGCATAATTTCTAAACTTACTTAATTAAAAGGATATGCAAGGAACAAAAAGTTATGCAACATACTTCTTCATTTATTTCGAACTTGCTTAATTCCAAAAAACTTCAAAACTATTCTCATATCTCCAACGGTAAAGGTTGGACCAGTACCGAATCGCAGACTAAACATAGTACCCATCAAAATTTAGATAATTTTACGGCAAATCTGAAAGTTAACAAGACTGATTGTGTCATCTTTACCAGTTTTGGGACTCAAACATGCCCCAAGTACACAAAAATAGTGAAAAAAAAAAAATTTTTAAATAGTCTATTTGAGGGTTAAGAAAATCAAATATGAGATTTAAAAAGCAAAAAAAAAATCAACATTTTCCCTAAGTAGGGGTCGAAAGGTTAAGGTCAAATACGGGCTTATTTTAAACAAAAACACTCGTAATACCGAATACCACAAACAAGTAACCATAAGTAGCACTAATAACAGACTCAACACAACATTCAAGTTTGTGAAGCAGATTCAGTGTTTCTGTAATGTTCTGTCTGTTTCTGTTAAAACTAATAGAAGGGATCCAAACGAATACTGGAAAATTCCTGGCAAACCAATCAATCTGCGTTTCCAAAAATTGCTTGTTTATAGAGAATTCGTTAGCCACGTTGGTTTTATTTATTCTAGTAAACATCAAAAATGTTTCTTAATATTCAAAGTAAATCATCCATCAATACAATTATCAATAGCATTTGTACAAATTGCAAAAGCATTTTTGATATCATGACTAACTTACTCTGTTGCATTAATACCAGTTAAAACTGATAAAATCTCTCACTAAATGAACTAACTAGATGCCTGACAGTGTCTTTACAACTGAACGAACATCAGAGGTGTCTATCTTGTTAAATGCTGGCAGAAAATCAAAATTTTTATGTCATTTAGGATTATAAGTTTTTGAAAGCATACATCTTATCGATGCGGCTCCGTAAGAGAAATTCAGTTCCCAGCATTGAACAGCATCAAAATTTGTCAAAAACCTGGTTGTCTCACCAGAAGTCTTTGTGTCTTTGTTTAACGTCATCTCTATTACTTTGGTGTTTCATAGATACGAAATGAATTCCCTTTTTGACAAATACCAGGAAATTTTTTCGGCAAAGCAAGCATGTCACATTGCAAACCTCTGCAACAAATATCTTCTATATCCTCTACCACCCGATTAATATTTTTATATAGAGATGGCCTATCAGTGAAATAACAGTAATAATAGAAATATAAATTTGTCTTAGTAATAATTAAATTCAGCATTCTTTTTAAAATAAATATTTTTTTGCAAATGAAGATTTGTTAATAATGTACTGCTTATATTCCAAACTCTCTACCTCACCGTAGTCTATTTGTTGTAATAGCAACACCATCAAAGCATCATAGACTATTTTGAACACAAGCATAATTCTTTTGTAAGTTTTACCAAGAAATGCCATCCCAACTGATCTCTCCGCAATTACAGAACTTTGAACTCGCAATCCACTAACTATAAATCTTTTATTTAGAATTTTTCATGTAAAACATTAGAACACGAAAGATACCACTCATAAGAAGACAATGATTAAAATTTTTAAGCTCTTCTCATTTAATTTTACAGGCTTTTGAGTAAAAAACCTGGTCAAATACGCATATAATAATAAATTCATTTTTTTCACTTAAATCATGATCTTAAAAAGAATTTTTAAAGAACTTTCTGAGTGCGGAGGTTGTTACAAAATTGAATTAAGCTAATATATTGGTGTCTTCCAAGGTTAAAATTTCACAGAATACGTCAATCTTACATTTTCACTCAAAAATTAATTATGATTTGCAAAATATGTTAAAAAAAAATATAATAAAAACAGCATACTGGTCCATTTATAAAATCGGGGTAGCGAATATTGTATTCGTTTTATTTTTGGAATATCCCTGTCAATCTTGATATCAAAACCAAATAATTATGTATGATGCTGTGTGATATCAGAAACACCCATAAGAAGTTGTCGAGCATTTGTTCACAAAACATAAACTATTTGTTGTTTTCAGAAAGTTCTAGTTGTTTTGGTCCAATGCATTTGTTTGTACAGTGAATTATAATAATCTCATTCACTGTAGTGATTGGAATGCTCTGCAGCTTTGCTTGCTTTTTTTATCGATTCGATATTAGATATATATATTGTAAATGCCCCTTTTTGACAATCGCATGTCAAAATACATCGATTTACCAATTGTTCTTTAATAATCTGGAGAGAATACTAGGTTTTTATTCCATTAGCATGCATATAGCTTATTCCATGATCTAGCCGATTGACAGATTAATAGAGTCAGTAATTCAATATTGGTTGTTAGCGTCTCTAATACAGTTAGTAGCAAAACACATCTTACAACTACTCCATCTACCACAACATAAACTTTATCTCAAGCTGAGGAGAATTTCAGACAAGAAGACCTGAAGCTTATTGATTCAACACTAGTGTTTTTTATAGTACTCATCATTGACTAAATATGGAGCAATTTTCAGTGCGAAGACCTCCAGGTTACGGTGACCATGGCAATGAATCCTTAAATCGTATGTATTTCCTTTCAAATGGATTTACCGGAATTATCTCTTTCTGGCATGCTGACATACTTTTGAATTCTTTTTCGTGTTTTTTAAAATAGAAAACTCCATTTTTTGCTTGCACCAAAATTTGAAAGACATTTTCTGTCAGTAAATAGTCTGGGTAAACACAACCACCCATCAATGTTTATAAATTTAATGTACCCAACATTTTTTTTTATATTATAACGAAAGTATTTTTTTTTTTTTTTTTTTTTTATCAGTTATAGCTTTAACACTTATTGCCTGTTGTATTAAACTTTACTAGTTTAGTCTTGTGATAGTACATTACAAATTTTAATAACTTCTACAAATAACTCACTTTGCAATTGTTTATATCTACCTGAATCAACTTCATTTTCTGCTTCAACATGATTCCTTCATAGTTACTATGCGTTATAGCACAGTAAATGCACCTTCCTGGTAATAATATTCTGTTCTGTTTATGTATAAATTCAGAGTTAGAATTTTTGAATTTGGAATTTAAAGTAGATACATAGTTAGCTTGTGTAATTAGATTGGGTTTTGATTTCCTGGTATTATACTGATAACATTTTCTACGATAAACCATCAAGGTACTTTAGTTGTAGGGTCAATATTACCTGTTTCCATTTAGTAAGACTTCACAGATTGTCTAAAATTTTTTCACATTTTTTTGATTTTCTAACTTTTTGAAACCATATGATGCCTCCATACAGCGGTTTGAACGTGAGGCCTAAAATATGAATTCACTTTTATTACATACCTTCAGAAAAATTTTGCTTTTTCAGACAAATTTACGTTATTCTTATTAAATATGCTATGACAAATTTTTATCGGGTAAGGTAGACTTTGTTCAATCATAACGTCATTCAGCCATTAACACATAGATAGCAATTTAGCCTATATATCCAGAAATCTATCCAGGGAAAATATTTTTCTATCGTCTTTGGATCAAGTCTATACTACGCCAGCTCACTTTTACTAACTTAATGAATTAGCAATTGTATAAGTAACATCGTGTTATTTTTTTAAACACACAAATATAACAAAACCATAATAACAAATTCTTAGGAGTTTCTTTATTTCCAATATTGCAGTATGAGCTGACATGAATGATAACAGAGCCAAAAAATTTATAGGGATTATTTATAATATAGGAATTATCATCTACAAATATAAATAGCATTCCAGGAAACATAATAGGTAAAACATGCTAATTTAACAAAAATTATTTACTTGACTATAATTTTGACTAATACTGATTTTTAACCAATAAAAATTTAAAATCAAATTAAGTTACACAAAAACATATAGTTGAGATTAAAACCTCACAAAAACCCTTGTAAAAAGGTTTAACATTTAAAAGAAGAAGATGTACCTTGGTTATTACATATTTTATTAAAACGAATCGTTTTTTCATTTGTGACAAAAAAAAAAAAAAAAATAATAATAAAATAAAAATGCAAAGAAAAAAGAAGTTTAATTATATTTACATTTTATAAATAAAAATTCCTTCCCAGATAAGATGCCTTCCTGACAAGATTTTTCATTGTCCTTTTGAATCCCCAATTAGAAGGAAGGTTATTCAGTTCAAATTTTAACCTGAAATTTAAACAGCTCAAATTCTCACACTTCAAATAAGCCATGTGTAAACTTTTATTGTGCCAAAAGCATCTTAAAAATATGCCCATATTTGGCCTTGAATTTTTAACCACTATTAGGGGTAAGGGTTAAAATTTTATGATATAATGATTTTATTTTTTTTTTTAATTCTAATATTTGATTTTCCCACTCACTGCATAGAAATTTTCATTGCAAAATGGCTATTCAACAGTTTTGATCTAATTTAGTATTTGAGGTCCCAAAAGGGGTGAAGATGACACAATCAGCCTTGGTAACATTTAGATTTGTCATAACGTCATCTAAACTGTAATGCATATGTTTAGTCTGTGATTTGGTGCCAAAACCCAAAAAAGTGACATTATAAGCTATATATATATTATAAAATGAATGACATTCTGGACAATTAGGCAAAAAATCTTTAATGCAGGAGTTCTGATAATTTCTGTTCAATCAAACTAAAATCAAGCCTGTTAACTTCTTTTGATCTATTCAAATTAGTGGTTGTAATTTTGTGGAATCGAAAAATATAACTCACTTCGTCACCTTAATTTAATCCTCTCTCAAATCTTTAGTGGGATTTATATACAGATGCAATTTAACGGTCTCAAAAATTGTCAGATTTTTCAATAGCTGCTGTTCCAACCGATGTTTAAGATTTTCCCGATGTTGAAATTCCCGTGCATTGTCCCATGTTAATTATATTAAATATAATCATAGGGTTATTATTGCATGAGAGAGATCAGAAGAGGTGACGCATTACTTACAAAATATTGTGGGTTGATTAATTTTCCACCGCCAGTGCGTAAAAGTGCTTTTGCCAAACGTTGTAATATAGTAGTAAAAAACCCAATGAATAATGCTACCGTTGAGGTACGCAATTTAGATTCGGTCGAAGAGATAACTATATCAGGCAATGGAACATGGCACATACGGAAATACTCCTCGCTACATGATATTGTTGCTATGATTGCTATTGATACTGACAAGTGCCTTGATTACCAGGTCAGTCCTAAGGTGTACCATTCATGTAGTCTTGGGAGAAAAGAAAAGGTACTGAAGCATATGAAGATTTTTTATCAACCCATATTTGTGGCATAAACCTCGGTGGATCAGCTGCTTCAGAGTAACAGGGTATAAACTGCAATGCAAATATTTTATCGGAAATAGAGGTTCCAAATCCCATCAACACATTGAAAAAGATGATCCCTATAATGGGGTTGTTTTTCGAAATTTGGAGTGATTTGGACACATCCAAAAGAATGTCGGTGAGTGGTTAATCAAATAAAGAAAATTTTCAGATAGAAAATCTTTAGAAGGTAAAAGGCGTTTAACTGGTAGGGAAACAATTTAAATAGGATGCACGTCTGATTTAATAAGCTTCAATGTTGGATTAATGGGACTCCTAGAGGTTCTAAGAAAATCTGCCGATATAGATCGCGTTAACACGCATGGAGCCAAAAGAGTCTAAGGAAAATAAAGATGAGCGTAAGCGAAAGCGAACTAATCGTAAAGGTTTCGCAGCTGCTACTGAAAAAGGAAAAGATTAACATATAGGCCTGGTTTATTTAAAATAAAATTTTTTAAAGTGTAAAATGTATATATTAGTTACTGTATCTGATTTTAGCTTTTTATTTTCTGAACATTGGCGAATTCAAAAAAAATTCTGCTGGCCGGTATATGTATACTGATTATGTTTAATCAAATTTAAGATTTATTAAACATTCACTTCTTTTTTATAAAAGTTTAAAAAATTTCTGGATGATTGAATCATAAAATTAACATACAGAGCTAATTTCTGAAGAGTGTCGTTATTATATGCTTTATTTTTATAGGAAATTTATACTTAACTGTCTTTTTTATAGAAGGCGTTTTATCAGTACGATGCGGTCTGTAACTTGGAAACGCTTTACTTTTTGACCCAAAATTACCTATTTTTAAGCGGGAGAAGTTGTCAACCTAAAAAAATTTAATATTTTGACCTTTCTTTTTGAAGTTACTACAGCAAGTTTAAACATATAACATTGCCGTTCAGTTAAAATTTCAAGCCAATAGCCATTATAATTTTGTAGTTGTACACCACGCTTTCATTACTTTTATGGTCCCGCGACCCAATATAAGAACTATAACTGTTTAAAATATGAAGTAAATATCATCAATATTAAAGGATTTAGTATATTCACTAGTCTACCACCTTAATCTAAAAAAATTTGAAGAATTTGAAAGTTTAAGCGACAAACTTGAAAGTACTTATGAAACTA
>JAUZNK010002550.1:0-11402 GCA_035046665.1 Euphysa ruthae
TATATATATATAACTTTTTAATAAACAGATTTTTAATAGGAACACACAAAGCACTAAAATCAATCATCAGGCTAATAATGAATAAAACTATTTTCATACCTTCCAGTTTTCTCTAAATCATTGACACAACTTTGGCAAAAGCGATGCCCACAATTAACTAATTGGACAGAATTTCTTAGAACCAGCAAGCAAATTGCACAGGTAATATCTTCATCACTGTTCACACAAGTGACATCATAACCACCAGTAGTCATAGTAGATTTGTTAAAATAATAGTGGTATTATTTTAAATAACGTACAAAATTTGGACGCTATCTAGAACATCAAAAATTTTTGGACAAAATTTTAACTTTATTAATCAGTGGACGGTTGCAGGGTCAGCATGTTACACAGGAACTTTTATTAATATAATATTCTACGTAATTTATTATGGATATTTTTATTAACGCAAAAAAATTCAGTGAATTTCAAAATCTTAACTGTTTACACATTGCTATGCAACTAAATACTTCCAAAGTTTGATATAAAATATATTCATTTATAAATAGAAATAAACAGTAATTATCGAAAAGCTGCTATTATTGCCATCCAGAAACCAAACACGCACGTTAAACACGCACGTTAAACACGGCACGTTAAACACGCACGTTAAACACGGCACGTTAAACACGCACGTTAAATATTCTGTTGTTTGAGCAAAACATTAAATTTTTAAAACTAAATCTGCAAAACTCCAAAATTCCACCAGCATTTTATCAAAAATTTCAATCAAAGAAATTAATGTAAAATTGATTAATAAAATTTTTTCAGTACTATATTGAAATGAAACAAAAACAAGATGAAAGTAAATAAATATGAAATAAATGTGTGAATTTTACTTTTCTCAAAAGTTTCATTTAAACTCATTTTATATATATATATATATATATATATATGTGAATTTTACTTTTCTCAAAAGTTTCATTTAAACTCATTTTAATTACCATTTTAATCCAGCATCATCTGTTTATATGAATTTGGAGTATCATTTAAAATTTGGAATTTAAAAAAATTAATTTTAAAGAGTTTGGAAATAATTTGAAAAAAATTAAAATTGCTATTAATAATATATCATAATATTAATTAGATAGCCTTAACTTAAGTGCCCATATTTATTTATATTTATAAAAATATATTTTCATGCTGGGTATATAATAAATGTACATTTACTTTTTTCTATCGATTATTCGGGGAACTAACAACAGCAATCTGAAGACAAAATAGGACGTTTTCCACTGGATTTTGGACATTGCTTTTTCTGGATGTATTTTGCAGAGCAGATAAACACAGTACAAATATTCTTCAAAACAGGTATGAACCTTTTAAATTCATTGGTTGGTCTTTGCTCAAAAAAATTTAAATTGTTGATGAAAAAAACTCATGGCAAGCACTTAAAATTCTAAGAAATTATTGGCACGGCATTAATCATCCCGCATTAAGCTAGTGTTAAAAACCAAGGTCAAACTTACTAAATTATACGAAATTCAATCTTAAAAACTTCAATATAAATTAAAATATCAATTTATAATATCAATATAAATTTTCAGTTAGGAATTTACTTTAACATTATTTAGATAAATCATGCGACTTTTAATCATGTGACTTTTAATCATCATGACTTTTAACCAATGATTTGTTGCTGAAAATCTTTTAACTTCAAAACGAACCGCATTTTGAACTGTTCGTGTAAAATTGGCAATTTTTCAGCCTACCCTTAAAGTTATAAATACCTAAAGCCAAGGATTTATCGTTTTCTTCAACCATTTTTAATAGAAATCAGAAATTTGTTTTAAAACACTGACTATGAAAAGAGATTAAAATAATGCAAAATATTTTAAAATAAATTAAAATCAATCAAACAAAGTTGCTTAGAAAAGTTTTAGCCTGGCTTCCATAGAGATAGGAAAAACACTTGAGCTAAACCCTACGTAGTAAAATAATGTGACAGTGTGCAAAAATAAAAATAAAAAAATTGCAAAAATAAATCAAGCATTTCTATAAAATGTTCGAAAAAAATTCATAAGAACAATCAAAATGATGAGATAATATAGGGTAATAAAGTGCTTATTTAAAAAAAAAAAAAATTGGTTTTTACTTTGAAGAACATAGAATATTGATTTTATATATTGTTATAATTAATATATTAATTTTGCTATTTTAATATAAATTGCATATATATTTTGATTCATTTCAATATTATATTTTGGGTAAAATTATTTAAAAGCTTTGTGCTATTTTCCGGGCCTATTTTTTTATATTTTGTCTCACCTCCCCATTTCTTTATTACAAATAGTTTAACAATAAAGAATAATTTAATCTACATATCAAAACATAATCAATTTAGGTCTCTCTATCATGGGTGATAATATTTTGTGTCTGTTGTTGTGCTTTGCTACATTTTTGCAATGGGAAAGTGATTGAGGATTCAAACAAAGATCAATAATATATCAAAATTCAACGTATATTTTTTAATGGGCCAACAATTAGCTTTAAGCCATTCTGGTGTACTTAGAACTCCCATTTAAGATTATGGTAAAAAAAATGACTCGTCTCTTAAGGGAGTTGAACTCGCACCTCCATGACAGAAAACCAAAGTCTTAAACTCTCGGCCGGACAACCATAGATCATGATCAAGGTTGAGTAAATGTTTCTGAATTCGGTCTAGAAGATATAGACAAACAGCAGAGGCTCCAGATAAATCTTCGCATATATCAGGATCCAGTGAAAGGAATAGATTAATCAGAGAAGGTTCTTGATTATCAGAACCAAAAACAAAAGTTGAAGAATGGACTAGTTGAGTTAATGATTGAGATATGTGGAAGTTGTGTATCGATACCACAAATAATAGCAGTTGTAGAGAAAAGAGGTTAAAGTCCCCGAAAACAAAGATATTAGCAGATGGGTGAACTATGAGAGCCTTCAGAAATATTGTGGAAGAAGAACAATACATAAAAAAAGTTTGTTTTGGTTGACAAATTTTGTACTTTTTTTTTTTTTTTTAATAAATTTTTTAGAATTTTTTAGATGGATTAAAAGGCATATAGAAAAAAAATAAAAAATTGTACAAAAAACAAAAAAATGTCAACCAAAACAAAAAACTATATTGATGTAAGGTTTTAAAAAATTCTTAATTGTTCTTTATTAACTTTTCCTGCACTAAGGTATAGATATAATAGGGAATAGTAAAGAAAGAATCTCTTTCTTAGTAGAAAAATATATAGTTTAAGTGCAAAGCAGTCAGCTTGAGAATGAATTCTCGTATTTCTATATTTGGAAACCTACTCAGTTAAAAAAAAACTTATCAAATTTCCTAAAATCTATGAACAGGAATTTTTAATATGCTATTCTGAACATACTTCTTCTAATGGTATGAAATGAAGATTTATGATTAGAATTTGTTTTTGAGTTTGCGGAGTTATTAAGTTATCAGTCAGTTAACATAAAGCTAAAAACATATATTTTTTATTTTTTCACCTAACTTCAAATAAGAAAAAAAACTAAAATTGTGTTGTTAAGATACAAGAACTTTTGGTTCATGTCGCCATGTTGATTTGTCTTACGATTTCATGGTCACAGAATATTATTACAGAAACTTTAGAATGGCAGTTCTAAGTAATTTTTATCAAATAGTTTTTAAGATATTTTTTAACACAATTAAAAACATTACAAGCTTCTTCTCCTGTGAAAATTTAAATACTTACAAAAACATGAAAAATGGGAGTTTAGGACCCATTAATATCTACTATTGGTGTATAAAAATTAATATTTTTGATAAATAGCCCAAAATCTGAAATACTTATAAAAATTGCTGTCCTCGTTAGGAAAGAGCAATAATATCCAACTAGCTTAGTCAATCGCAGGCGTGGCAAAAATAGTCAATTTTTCATGAAAAAAAAGCAAATTCCCTGACTATAAAAAGTGTGTTTAAACTAGTAACTGTGAGACCTTTAAATATTTCTTTCAACAGACCTCAAAAACTTTGAAAAAAAAAAAAAAGACTGGGAATACTTCAATACTTTGAAAAGGCTTCAAAAATCGAAAAATTTATGATTTAAACACAATTTTAGAGTACTTGTAATTTAACCCTTTCACTCAGAGTCACACCCAGAAGGGGTGAAAGAAAACCAACATTTTTTCCAGTCACCTGCCTTGCGGGTGAAGCAGTTGCGGGCGATTACAGTACTGAAAAAAATTGTTGCTTTAACTTAAACAGCACTCCTAATAAATTTGGTATATTTGGTGTATTGAACAGAAAACCGTATCAAAAAAAATTTCTGTCTAAAGTTATTGAATTAGGAAGTTGACTGCAAAGATGAGTGAGAAAAATAATAAGTTGAGCAAATCCACAATCTCCAGAGACTGAAAATGAGATTGGCAATGACAGTGTCAGTGAGATTGAAAGCAGTGCAGAAGAGAATTATCATTGTTTTGGTTAAATAAGACGAGGACGTGGTAAAGGAAGAGGACACAGTAGAGGACATGGTAAGGGATGAGGGCAAAGACAAAGTAGGGGACAAAGAAAAACAAAGCTTTGTGGGGGGACAGCAAATAGAAAAAACACAAGCAATAGCGAAACAATATTTATGTTTAAACTAAATATGTCCTTTTGTAGGTTTTTTTTTGATTCTATTCGGATTTGTAAAATGAGTTCTCGCAGGTGCTGGTACAAATGCTGCCAAACTTACAACATCTCATATTTACCTATTGTACCTATCTACTCACTATCCGTTGAATGCCTTGTTAAAATTATAGGAAGGGGTGTCTATAAATTAAGATATAAAATTTTGAGAGGAATTTTGACGCTGACCTCCTCGATAGTGAACTCTAAAATTTTCATGTGGAAGTAATAGCTCATAGTTTCTACACAAAGCTTAAATTTTTTTTTTTTTAAATTTGATCAAGTCTACTTCTATAACAATAGTTTTTCTCTTTTTAATGCATCCCTTTTGAGTTTTTAATTGAAATCTTTACCTCTAGAGACCACTTCTTCATGAAAAATATTTACTAGGCCCAAATTATAAGTGTTTTTTGTGGATCAGTCGAGTACACGTTTTTTCGGTCAGTAGAATACATAAACTTATAAAACTTCAAAGATAAGTGCAGATTTAACAGCTTTTTTTTAAACTTTAAAGATGCATTGTTTCAAGGTGGCCATGTATATAAATATAAAAAATAATTTTTAATGAAGATAACTATGCATTTTTCTTTCTGCGACTACTTTTTTTCCTTAGATTTTTTCCTTGCTTCTTCCTGAATCTTATACTTTTATCAAAGTTATTAAGTAGCGTTCCTTTATCAAACAAAATAAAAAAAATTCAGGGCTGTAAAATTTTCCCATTTCTGGTCCTAGGACCTTAAGTTTTCCAAATCTCAAAGGGTATAAATAGATAAATCCA
The DNA here is from genome assembly GCA_035046665.1 of Euphysa ruthae. NCBI lineage: Eukaryota > Metazoa > Cnidaria > Hydrozoa > Anthoathecata > Corymorphidae > Euphysa > Euphysa ruthae. The sequence continues at coordinate 5,436 of JAUZNK010002550.1, forward strand.
AGACTAATATATTGCTTATGATGATTACTTTTATACTGTATTAAATGTCTTCCAACATTAACTAGATTTCCACCAAGTAAAGCAACAGATGCGCAATTTTCAAGTAAATAAACAAGGCTATTGGTAAATAAAAAATTTAAAAGATTTAGTCCAAATCTTTATTTGGTTCAAGGGTATTTTCAAAATCTAAAAATTCTTAAATATCTACTTATAACTTTTGAAAAAAAGAACTTTATAATGAGAATGAGTGCCTCTTTACCTTTACCTGAAAATACAAAATCAAACAAAAAAAGCAAAAAATATTCTTTTAATCAAATTATCACGTTTTTTAAACACTTTGAAAAGAATGCGAAAATAAAAAAAAAAATAAATAAAACTATTTTTAAACAAAAAAACTGAAAAAAAGATTTGTAGAACAGGTAAACAGATCAGAATATTTTCATCACACACAGATATAATTTTTATATGCACAAATTATAGTCTTTGTTTAAAAAAGAAGATATTACAAACACAAAATATTATTTTATATACAATTAAATTATTGCTTTAAAAAACTAACACTAACATTTCACAACTCTATTGTCATAACACAATCATGGTCACACCCGCCTAAATAATATTCCATCCATTCGTAAAAAATCAAAACGTTGAAATTTTTATTAAGAAATTTTGGAGCTTACTTTATTTAGATAGCTCATGTGACTTAATGATAAACGTATTGATAAAAAAAAAAAAAAAAACAAGAATTGAATCAATTATGGTCTTCAAAGATTTACAAAAATCTTTGCCTGCCATATTTAACATCAAAAAACTTATGTATTCTTAAAATCAGGAGTTTTTTTTTTCTGTAACGATTTCTAAGAGAAAAGCAAGAAGTTTTAAAAAATTAATTATAAAATGAAACTACAAAACATTCCAGAATTATACACTAAATGAAGAAAGATTTTGGCTTACTAAAAACAAAATTCCCACCAAAATCTTTTTAACAGTGTATGTAGCCTGTCTTCAATAGAGATAGGAAAAACAATCGAGTTAACTCCTATGGAGTAAAACTGCGTGGAAAAGGGACAAAAATAGAATAAATAAATTATGTATATATATAATATTTACAAAAAACAATAGCATAAAGGAGCCAACAATGTAAATGAAATTAAATAGGAAAAAGCAACAAAATGTTTATTTTAAGGAACAACAGCTTACTTGGAAAAGAAGATGTTACATTCAGTTAATTTTGCGGTTATAATAAAAAGAAAATAAAACCACCAACATGATGAAAATATTATTGCTTAGTAAAAATTATGTGCAAAATTTTAAACTAATTTATTTTCACTTATTTTCTAGTTTTAATCACATTTTAACTACATAAATATCCTAAAACATATTTAAGAAAACAGAGCGTAATTAATTGCTTTGTAATTCCGGTGTTGTTTTGAGAATGATTTATTTTAATTACGTGCTTAGTTTAAACTAATCAAAATTTCAAGTTTTTTTTTTTAGGAATTTCGGAATAATCGAATTTACAAGTTCATTAATGAACCAAAATTCAAGATAAACAAGAACAGGTATGTTTTATAGTTACAGCTGGACGAATGTACCTTAGGCTAGATATGGTTTGCAGATAAAATTGAAGGGATGCATTCAATAAGAGATTTGAGTTATAATTGAAAGACTGCATTTAAGGGTTAAAATAATTTAAAATGCATCATACTTGTTTTGTAATAAAGTACAAACAAAAACACTGTTGGCTCCAAAATTAAAAAAAGTCAGGCAATATAAAGAGCTTCAACGTATGTGAGAGAAAAGATTCAACTCGGATCTTGATTCCTGAAAAGAGAAAAAAAAAATTATGTAACTGAATTTTCATTTTGGAAACAAATAAACACCTGCAGAAGCTGTTAGCTTATGAGCCTTTTTTAATCACCACATAGCAATCTTACTGGACTAACCTTCAAACATTAAACTTCCTAAATTTTCAGAGTGCGTAAAGCTATTTTATCAGTATACAATGTAAGGTGTTCCATATTTTAACATAGTGAGTTTTTATGGATTAATTAAAAACAGTAGGAAGGCTATTGGGGAATCTAAGAATCAGAGAAAGTATACGTTTTTAAGGCATGTAATAATGCCTTGTATAAAAAATGTAATTTTTTTGCTAAAATCAGATACAAATTTTATTTCTTGAGAATTCTCACTACCATACCTTGTGTGAGTGACTCTTGCTAAAGGTGTTCCAGAACCTTAAAGTTTCATCACCAGCTCCTGTTACCACTGATTCTCCATCTGGAGACATAGACTAAACAACAACGAAGTAATAACATTTAGTGTCCCCTAAAATCTCGGTCATTTGATGGACAATTTACATGAAACCACGCAACATTATAGTTAGATCCATTTTCTATCAATTACCCAAAAAAAAAATAAAAAAAAAATTATATATATATATATATATATATAATGACATCATTGAATTGACAGGTGCTAAAAAAACTTTTTTTTTAGTATAAAATTTTATTCTAAATTCGTTTCTGATATATAAGAAAGAAAAAATGACGTCATTTTTTATTCATGACGTCTTCATTAATATTTCAGGATATTTTTATTGATAAATGATCTACAAGACAAAATAAGCCACGGCTTCAAAAATCAAGACCATTGCATTTCTCTATTGATAGTTACGAATATGAGGGTGAAGCCTAAATTTTTTTTTACCATTCATTGACTAAATAAATTTTAGGATTTCTAATAAAATTTCAGCCAAACATCTTTTAAACTGCAGAAGACATCTTCAAAAAACCACAAGGCGGGTGGGCAGAGTAGGGTTAATAGGAAATTGATTCTATAGAAACATTTGTCTCACTTCACGTTTCGTTCAGCTTCAATAAGTAAAATAACTGCAGAAGATATCTTTAAAATCCCACAATAAGAGCAAAATAGGATTAAGGAAATAAGTAATACGTAAAATTTCATTTTCTTTTGGCAACTCCATAAGAAACTAGCAGTACCTTTAGAAAAGCAACAATTTCGCCACATTATATGGTTATCAAAGTGAAGAAAAAGTAATTAGACCATCTGGTATTTTTACTGTTCATTTAAAGTAATCATTCCCTAATTTTAATTAAATCAATAAATACTATAAATATGATGATTGTTTTGTTATAAATTGTTTTGATATAAAACTTACCAAATATAGAACTCGGAGAGTGTGACCAGTCAGTTTAGCAACTTGTGTAAGGCTTGGGTAACGCCAAACAAGGACTTGGTTTTGAGAATATCCGTGAGTACTCACCTAACAACACAAAAATAAAGGCTTTAGGATTTTTGGGATAATAACCATTTCTCTTAAGAAACAAAATTGAAGGATTCCAATCATTTTTTTAATCTATCAGTGAGTTCAAGCCTCTACAATGTATCTGCTTTGATCTATTCAGATATTATTACTCATTTGCTGCCATAACATTTGAATATAAAATGGCATTCATCAAAAACTGTATCACAGTTACTAGATATAAAACAAGATACTGAATAAAAAACCCTGAACATGTAAGATAGGATTTTATGTGCTAACTAATAGTTAGTTGTTCGAAAAAATATAATATATTTTCTAATTTTTATGTTTACCGACAGGTAAATCAGGCCTTAAAATATTTTTAAAAGGACTGGCATAAAAAAATATTCAATAATATAAAATTTTCAAAGTCATACTCTCAATGCTCCTTTAACTTTAATCAAAAAGTAATGGAAGCATTTTGTAATGATAAAATTTGGATCATTTATACGAAATCATTTAAACCAAGAAAAATAAATTAAATAAAAATAGAGCAAGCAACTTACTAATTCATTGGAGTGCTTGGACCACGCTAGATTACAGACCTAAACATCAATAAAAGAAGTGAATCATGAATTAAAACAAACTCTTTTAAAAATAAAAATACAAAATACAAGGAGTGTATGACCTAAAGAGAAAAATTTCAATTACAAATTTTTTGAAAAATATGTTGATTGCTTGGCAAAGCTGATAGTTCTTCCATGAATAGTTGTTAGACAAAAAAAAACTTTAGAAAGGCTTTTTTAAATTCAGGAATTTTTGATATACTGTTAAATGTTACCTGGGAGCCTGTGTCAACGCATTGAAGTGACTGCCCATTTAACGTATTCCAGAATCGTATCGTTTTATCTTGTGTTCCACCACCACTGGCAAGCAAACCGTGCTGAAAATATTTTAAACCGTTTATTCAATAATGAATAAATATATTACAAATTTAATGAAATTTATTGATTTGATTCTTAACTCCAATTTAGCTTGAACATAAAAGATAAACTTTGCTATATAACTACATACAACTCTTTGTGAGGCAAGTTTGAGAACAAACTATGGTATGATATGGGATAAATTTAGTAAAGTTCACAATATTACAATAAGGTTCATTTGTTAAACAGAATTACAGTGACAAGCAATATATATATGGACGTTACAGTCAGGATAAAGTATTTGTGTATGGATTTTATTCAAAGTTTTTTATTTTCTATTTCCATTTAAAAAACTTTTAATTTCTTAGTTTTTTATCAATCACCAAATTTATTTCCACATAAAATTGTAATTTCAACACTTTATTTACACTAAAAATATTTTTTAAATTTTCTAACAGATGAAAAAAATAAAATTTACAGTAAGTTGCTTCCTGAGGTCAAAGAATACATCTAAGATTTTCCAAAACTACAAAAAATTTGAAAACTTTGTTGCCGTTTAAATGCTAGCTAAATAAATCTCAAGAAATATATACTATACAAACACCTATTCTATTACAAGTGAAAACTTTCAAATCTTCACACAAAAATCAGTTGATAGAATTTGTAACTACATCAAAAACTTATTTGAGAGCTCACAGAATTTGTAAATACGCCAAGCGATTATTTTATCAAAGTCAAATTAAAATAATAAAATTTTTCTTAAATTGTTTTCCTGATTTTTCCAAGATTTCCCTGATGGTTCAAAAAAATAATTATTTTCCAAACATTTCAGTTATATTCAGTTATATATTCAGCACAAACATGTTATTTATAGCTCACATCACACTTCAACATATTTCTGAAATATATAACTACTCACCTGATGTGGAGACCAAGCGATTGCTTTCACAGCGGCAGTGTGGTCATTGTATTGTTGATAAGGCGTTGTAGAAGACAAATTCCAAACCAGAAGCTGTAATAAAAACATAGCACTGATATAAGGCTATTCCAAAACATATTTTTTTATTTATTTCTTTTTTTTAATAGAATGTGAACTTTGTAGAAATCACAGGGTAGAAGGTTATTTTAGAATCACATCTATGGAAAACGTAAAGTTGAAAGTTAGTCTTAGGCCATCTGTAAACTTCAGTTTACAATTTCCTTGAATGCCTAGTGCTTAAGATAATTTTTAAAAGAAAACTGATAAAAATTCCAATTCTAAGCTCTCATGTTTAGAGTGAATAATTACACTAGTATCAGGTGACCAGCATCAGGTGAACAGTATCAGGTGACCAGCATCAGGTAACCAGTATCAAGTTAAGGAAGCAGGTGGAGGATTGCACATAAAAAAAGAAAGGAGCAGGATCTTTAATTAAAAAAAATAGAGTTTAGTGAACTTAAAGCCTAAAGACAGAGCCTGTTCATCGGAAATGAGAAATTAGTTGAATTAGTTAATTAATTGCTAGTTAAGCCTAATGAAAAACTGCGTTCAATCCTATTTAAAAAATCAATTAAATCTATCTAAAAAATGTATACCTTTGCATTTGGAAAACTTTTTAAATTCTATGTCATTCAGAAAGTTGATAAAAATTCCATGATGAAAACTGTATTCAATGGCAAAAATAAAATTAAAATGTATCACCTTGAACAAACATCAAAACAGAATAAAAAATTTATTTATTAATTTCAATGGGTGTATAATATTAATATATATATAATTTAATAACATACATATACATA